>JAIPRN010000346.1:0-93128 GCA_025469175.1 Geopemphigus sp. TES_GeoC_2020 | reverse complement strand
ACACACACACACACACACACACACACACACACACACACACACACACACACACACACACACACACACACACACACACACACACACACACACACATACACACACACACACGTAAATAGCAATTCCTTCTCTACACGAAATAACGCGCGCGGACAACGAAAAAAAAAAGGAAAAACACACATTGTTGTAAAACCAATACGTTCGTTTCGCTTTTGCGCGGGATCCGAAATGAATCGTTTTTTATACCGGCGAATATTGGGCTCGCGGACAATTCCCCGGATCTTAGTTATTTACAAAGCTATTACTATATGTTTGAAATATACAACGAAATGTTTTCGGATTTAATACGTTTTCGGATAGTTTTTCCTCGGGTATTTTCACACAAATCCTACGTGCTCGCGGGCGTAATCAAGATTTATTATACGTTGATATTTAAAAAAAAACCTGGCCCGGTTTTTCCGGGTAGTAGTTACGTCACTCCGGCGCCATGCGCACCGCTAACATAGAAAACCGACGAAAATCCGTTCCCCGAACATCGTGTACTTCGTACGGAGTAAAGCGCTATATTGTAATACCAGTAATCATTCGCAATTATCGTCACTATTACTATGGAAATGACAAGACGCTCTCGGAAATAATTTCGCAGCGTGTACTACCGTTAGTTATTACGATTCGTATCAGATAAGTTTTACTATTCGTGAAATCCGTAGTATTATAATACACGCGATATCTTCAGGCCTTGCAGAATACGTACCTATGTGTGTGTGTGTGTGTGTGTGTGTGTGTGTGTTTATATATATATATTTATTTATACGATTTATATACTTTGAAAACGCTTCGGGCATGTTTGATATCTTACCCTTAGGGCTCGTTTGATGTTTAATCACTCCCGTTGTCGTCCGCTTGGATTAAATATAATACATCCAGTCACCCTCGGGGTCGGAACTTTGTTGTTGTAACTTAATAATAATGTTTTATATATCGACGAACATATTTATTATTAACTTATATATATATATATATACACACTTATAAAATATTTATATACAAAGAGCAAGAGAAAGAGAAAGCCGCGGTATTTCTACTCTTTTTATAATAGAATAATTATAACCGTCGTTTTTCGAAAAATATCGTACACCGATATAAATTATTATGCTTAATATAATAACTAGGGCTACGAATATACGGTATCGTTTCGTAATTCTAAATACACTTGAGTGGAATCGTAATAAAAACGTTCAAGTCGGAAAGTGTGACACGTTTTTTTTTTAAAAATCGTAGTAATTTTTGGTTTACGGCGCCCGACGCTACTTACTTTTTGATCGTCCTTCGTATATGTATGCAAATAAAAAACGAGTTTATCCCTTTACAAAGCAATAACACAAATTAATATAATACCATATACGCTGGTTCGGATACAGTGTATATAGACATATTAAACACCGGAGGTAGTACATTTTTGAAAAGGAACATCTACTCGAATATATTTCAATTTTGTTTTTTATGTTTTTAATAGTATTTGCGTACACATTTTCATTGATATTTTATATAATATAATGGCCATTTCCATATATGTATATATCCGAATGGATTAGTTATTCCCGCGTTCTCGTTAAAACTTTTCGATGAAATCCATATCAAAAAAATTATTAAAAGAAAATACGATTAAATATTATACCTTTCACGAGAGAATTTTGCGTCGATATATTTATATAGCGCAACGCGCGTTTAAAACGTCCAAATCAGTGTCAATAATTTAAGAATTTTGCGGATCTCGGGCCATTTAATTTCGACGATATTCGATTATTACGAAATTATTACCTAGTATAAACTGTTGATGTAATCGAACAAACGTCGGTATGGTGTTGGGTATAACGTTTAACGTGAACCTACGTTGAACGTGAAGCGATCGATTTTTTAAAATTAAAATTTATTTTACGTTTTGTTTTTTTTTTTTTTTGGTAGCCACTTTGTTTACAATTGTTAATCGGATACTGTGATTTATCCATAAACGATCGCGATGGAACGACGCGTTAGATAATTTATGAAAATTAAAAAAACCGTAGCGATTCCAATTATTGCGTTTGAAACGACCAATGTTTACGTTTGACGATAGATGTGTGTGTGTGTGTGTGTGTGTATATATATATTTTATAAACACGAACAATCAGTTTAATGGATAATGTATCGTTAAAATACATTATATTCGTTGTCTCGCCAAGTTTTGCACAATTTTTTTAAATTGAACCAAATACGATTTGTAGGAATATCCAAAATTATACGACGTCGCGTAAGAAAAAAAGTATATTGGCAGGTAAATCATAATTGTAAGGATTACGGGAGTTGTGTATTATACACGCGTGTCGTTGACGTACGAGTAACCACTTAAAGACCACGGAATATAAATTGAAAAAAATTAGGTCGAATATATATATATGTTTTTTAACCGGTAAAAACGTAAGGTTTTCCGTTTTTTTTTTTTTTTGGCACGAAACGTTATTAGGCCAATGATAAATTCAATTCGTTTTTCATTGACGCGTAAATGGAGAGTGGTGAGGGGGAAAAAGCCTCGAACGCCTATTCGTTTATGTTTATGAACATTCCGATATTAGGACAAGCCAAACACACCGTTAACGCGTATCGTACGTGTATTCGTATTCGAAAATGATCAACGGAAATTGTACCGCTACGCGCGGCGGACGAATTCGAAATAATAATTTGTACACGCCGTACGGACGATCCGTCTCGCGAAAAATTCGGTCCAACTTATTATCCCACGTTATTATCCAAATTACGGGGGAAATAATGGCAGCTACCGCGTGCCACCGGGCGGCGCGTGTACATTACGTTACCGGCTATTAGGAAGCGAGAAAAATCGGATTATTTTCCGGTAGATAAAATATCGCGCGCATTATTAACAACGCGAATAACGGCGGAAAGCGCGGTTGTTATAATTCGCGCGCGCATATCGTTGTCGTCGTTAGCACTGTACGCGCGCGCGTGAACTAACGGGAAACGAACATTTGAGAAAAATTTGGAAATTACCGTTCGTGTACCAACACGAAACGCGTCGCGTGCGTATATGTTCAGGGTGGAAAACTAGTGGAGACGTTAACCCGGAGAACCGCTAAGGGTCCGACCGAATGTATATTCACGAACACACGTTGCGCCAGAGAAATGTACCAAGCGCGCACGTTCGCTCGTTACTACCGCGTGCTCATTACCGGCGTAAGTTATGACGTATCGCGGTTCATTTATCGCCACTCTGTATAACCGAAGATTTATAACGGTACCGGGGCAGTCGCTCCCATCCCTCCGTCCTCCGTCTACTCGCGAGTCCTCCGGCCGTTCTACAATATTATACACCGCGGATAAAACGACCGTATCTTCTAGCCGTACGTATCCGTTACGAGTCCGGGACTACGGAAAGGGTGACGGCGCCGGGGAGGGGGGCGTTTTTTCTCTCCGACGTTTCTCGTATTGTATCGTCGACCGTCGCCGAATTTTCCGGCAATATTTCTATTTACCTCCGCAATAATGCCAGTACGGTGTTTACCTACTTAGTAGTACCTACACGGTATCATTTCGATCGGCACCGGATTTAGTTGAAATTACATTTGTACACTCGTTCTCCGCGGCACGTACCGAACGCCAAACATTTACGTACAAAAGCGTTTACTCGACGATGTATTCACTACGCGATATCTACACGTGATAAAGTTAGTGGAATTCGTTATATTTTGTCGAAAAACGGACGAACGTACGCGATTTTACAAAAACGCTCCAACGCGTCACTTAGTTAAATAAACACCGAATCGATTTATGCGTATTACTCGCGCGCATCTAGGAGATCTTCCACGACACCGAAAACTATAAATCGACGAAAACAATCGTACACGCTTCTTGTGGGCGCAGAGTAGACGGTAGACTAACCTAACCGTCGATGGCGACGCGATAAAAATGGCGAATTATTAAAATAAACGAACATTTCCGAGCTGATTTCCCGCGTTGGATGAACAGAGCGATCATTTCATTTACACCCTACAACTAGATAGAATATTTTCCCCGAGTGGAAAATATTGTTTTAGATTCGCTCCGATTTACAACCAATTCAAGCCGGTAGATCGAAAAAACCTTTTTTTGAATTTTAAAACGCGTTCTCCGCCATAATACGTCGTATTATCGTTTATGCGTATAACATGACGCATATTAAGGGTTAGGTTTTTATATACTATAAAACGTCGAATTCGAACCGTCGCTCACCGAATCGTCCGTTCGTTCAGTCGAAAAACAATAATAATACCGAATATTTTTACCTTTCGATTTTATCGACATTTTACATCTCGAGCGGGGAGCTATTGGTTTTACAACGAGGCGTTTTCCTTTTTATGATTATTGTCTCTTATAAATATTTCCAGTTCCCGTACGTCTGTCTCTTTTACATTTTATAGTCGATCGGTGGGATATTGCGCGCAGATTGTTTCGTGAACAAAAAAAATTTTTATAAAATAGAACCTAATACAAAACTGACAGCGATCGTGATTCCCCGAATTAGACGATGTAGTGCAGGAATGAGTCGAATTGTATAAGTAGACATTATATAGCGTGCTTTTTACGTTTTCGTTCGAAACGGTTTTAATAATACATATTACGTACCGTACGGATAGCACGAGAACGTTAATTTAACGAGAAATTGAAAAAACGATATTTACGCTCGTTTTTAACTTTTTCGCGTTTATACATACAGTGTACAACGAAAACGTGAACTCGACGTAACTAGCACGTTTTTTATTATTAAAGCGTACGAACATTGTGTTTTTATTCGACGCTATCTAAAATTGCACGAATTGTATATTAATAATACAAATCGCGTTTATACGCTTTGGCGTAATTCGACGATCGTACGATAATTATCATTTTTAAAATTAACATTAAACATGATCGATAAATGACAGCGACAAAAGTAGCCGGTCAAGTATTTGCTTACATATCGTATACACAGTAATCTAGGGCGATAAAAAAACTATTTTTAGAATACGGAAATTTTAAGATAAAATAACGAGACGATTGTTAATAAATCGTCACAAGACGGAGAAAACTTATAATATTAAATATTAACGAATAATTTTAATTTTCTAAATCGGATAAATAAATAAAAATATTGTACGAATTCGTCAAAACCTGCGGTTGGTTCGCGGTTTAACGCCGCTTTTCATCAAATGAATCATCGGATTACAATTTTTTTACAATAGAAGGAACTTTTACATATTTATATTTTACGTTGTTAGGCGACGTTAACTAATCAAATTTAAATGTGACGTCGTAACGGTTATTTTTTTAACAAGACTTAAGCAATTTAGGCACGAATTTTTCATAAATTATTTACCGAAATATAACGTTACTTTATACCCTATAATATATATATATATATATGTATCACGCGCACGCTATAACTCTTACGCGTAATAAAAGCGTTACTAGAGCAAAAGTCGTACATAAAAAAATTATACCCGTACAAGATGAAAAAAAATTTCTTATTACGTAATTTCGTAACGTGTCGTGGACGAGAAAACATATATTTACGTTTAAAAGCGAAACGTCTTGTACAGTTATTTTGAAACCGACGCGGGCAATTTAGCTACGCGGTCGTATCCCGGTAACGTTCGACCTTTTACGATACGCTCGTATTAACTTCGCTATCGTTATCGCCGTGTATTCGATTAAAATTGGATAACCATAAACGGGCGCGTATACGTACCGCGTTCGGTTATAATCGCCAAAATCGTCGGAATAATTGACATCCCCCGCACACACACACACACACACACACACACACACACACACACACACAACCCCGTCGCGCATGTTTTGGAACCAAGCCATACGCGTCGGCCCGCTTCTACAACGAAATGTCGCTGGTGTACGTTACGTTTTATGTACACGCGCTATTACGTTATAATCATTGCTCTGTCGAACCGTGTATGGGTGCATCGGCTTACACACGACGGTGGTGAAACGCGGACGGACGCGTTCAAACACGTATAGCATCCGGTTTAAACGATTATTGACGCGTGATTGAAAATAAATATCGTTCCGAGTAGGCGGAAGAAAAAATAATGGTTCGACTGTGGATTTGAAAAATCGACGAAAGAGACTTCGGGACGCGCCTACATTTTGTTTATCGAGTCTTCCACGTTTTGTACGAGGATTTACCGGATTCTCGCGCCGCAATATTTTACGAATAAAACAAACAGAAACCCCCTCCCCATCCCGTCGGCTGCTCACGCGTCGAGCCAGTTCTTTTCTCCGGCACGGAAAGATAAATTTCGAAGTCACACGCGGACAATCGAATTACACGGCTGCCGAAATCAGAAATGGAAACGCGGACGGGATACGCGATTAATCGTACGGTAACGATCCCCCCCGCGTATATGGAAGCGTTCGCAAAAAGCAACACTACCCTCCCCCCGAAAACCAATCGTCGTTGCGCGTATTCGAACATTGTTTTTCTTTTACTTTGCCGACGTTTATAGCTAAAAATAATCGTTCGCCTGTCTCGCACGATATAACCGTTCGAATATCGTTTAATATTTGTTTACGGTAACGGCGTACATTTAGTCCAATTATCAATAATTATGGATAATGTTTCCTGTATAAGCCCGCCGAAAAGTATGAAATTAGTTTTCCCAAAATACTCGCGATTTTATGTACGCAATTTATATATATACACTCACTATTGCACATATATCTATACAGTAGTGAAGGCTGTAAAAACAATATCGATTCCATTCGAGTCAACGGCGGATAATTTGAAACTCGTGTATTTCAATACGCCTTATTGACTCTTAAAACTGCAAATTAAAGTTTTAAACGCGATGGCTTTCGTCGACGATGTTCGCCACGATCGCTTTAAAACTATTCCGGATCCGGATGGACGGGATTGAAAGCAAAGACGAGAAAAAATTTAAAATTCGTTTTTTTCCCGTGGTTTATGACGCGTTTAAATCGGAACAAAAGACAACCCGAGCGAATATCAACCGATTTAAAATATTTTCGTGGCGCTTTCCGCTATTCACCCTGGATACAAATTTTAAAGAGGTGTTACGGCTCATTGAACCCGTAAGATGTTTAATCTCGAGCGAAAATACGGGTTCGATCAGCATTAAATGAAATCGATACGACCAATCGAGGACGAACGCGGGATAAGCGTAGAATTCGTTGAAATCGGTTTTCGTTGTTCTTCTTGTTGTTCTCGTTTTAAAAAGCGCTTAAATTATTCACTGCACAAAAGCCTCGCGCTGCGTATTGATTGGTAATAACGAAAACATTAGCGTAAAAGTTTGATTTTTTTACCGGCGCGCGAAGTGAATGGATTTATAAACGATATTGAAATGTGAATCGACTCGAGGAATAATAATAAAAAAAAAAAAAAAAAACGGATGATAAAACGGAATGTGGAAATCGAAGGTAATAATAATATGTGATCGAACGTGAGAGTGTAATGTTATATATGCGCGCGTGATTCGTCAGATTAGGTCTTGTGCACGTGCGTGCGTGTGTGTATGCGCGGGCCAAAAAGAAAATTTAAAATTCAAGAGCCTCGACGAAGATAATAATAATTCGCTGACTAAATTAATTCGGCCATAGTGTGCGTTGTATATCGAATAACGTCGTCGCGTTCCGAAAATAAAATCGAGAAATGCGCGGAGGAAAAACCGTTTGTCCGTGTGTTCGTAGAAAAAATGTAAACGTCTCTCGGCGAAATCGTTTTACGTGTTTATTTATAAACACAGAAATATTATCGAAACAAAAATAAAATACCAGACAAATATTCGTTCAGATTAAAACGTACATAAATTGATTACGAAAACAACGACGATTCCCGAGTGTGTATATGTATATATATGCTGAATCTAACGAATCGTTTTCGGTATTGATAATTTCTATTTCGGGTCGGGGACTTTAATCGAAAGGACGAATTCACGAATCGCGACGAAATTTAATTCGCGTCCAATTCGACGACGTACGCTCGATTATCGATCGCCCAACGTATTATACGTCTTGGGGTCATTTTAACCGTCCCGCGGAAATATAATTTGTTGAAAATCTCGACGGGTAATTGTCGTCGTTGCGGTTGGCTCGTGTTAGGTACTATGGAATAGAGCGCGTCCGTTCCAGTAAATTTCGAACGTATATTTTATGGGGGGGGGGCGCGTCTTTATTCCATGTTTTTTGCTTGTCATCACCATACTCGGGTGTTGGGTTTTTTCACTTACACTTTTACTCGTTTTTAGTTCGTAGCGCGTGTTGTTCGTTATTTTTTTATTATTTCGTATCTCGCGTTAGTTGTTTTAATTTGTTCTTTTACCGCGCGTTATATAATTAAAGTCGTCTTTCTTTACTAACGAGTGTCTTGGTTTTATTTTTTTCCTCGCGGTTTACGACGCGTTGAATGGTCGCCGTGTCACAGATCTAGTTTTTTAGTGACTTATATTACCCGTGGAATTGTCGGTCAGGAGTTTTATAAATACAATCGAGTTGGCAATACGTAATCGGACACCTCCCGCTGTCACCGTAACACGCTCGTTCGTACAGCTCGTGTATTAAAACAATCGCCCTTTGTAATTTCGGTAATAATTTTCGCCACTTACCCAATGAAAGGTCACCATACAATGTCGCTAGAAACGTTTCGATTATTATTTATTTCTTTTAACGATTGTGTAACACGTATCGTCCATAGCAATACCCTTTGTACGGCCAATAACGGCGTAAATAATAAAATTGTATGGCCGCGTAGTATTGTTTTCGAGCCAAGATGACCACCCACCATCGCTCCGACGCGATATTCGCAGTGTTTTATTTTTGAACGCGTCGGCCCGAAGAATACGTGGTTTTTTCGAACGGGATATTTGTATTCGATTACTGTTGTTTAGACGCGGCGATATGGGGCACGTTCCTAATAAACGTCGATTCGAATTATTTTCGTTCGGTTTTCGGGCGTACACTAGTCTAAACGAACGAGCTTTATGCGAAGCTCTTGTCGGAACAATGTCCGAACGGGCTGCGCCGTGACGCGGCTTACACCGCGCGGTGATATTCAACGTAATTTGTATTACAATCGCCGATATTGTACCGTCGTTCGTAGCGCGACGTTAAATTCGTTTCGAATATAAATAAAAACGACAGGGAAAGCCGCGAACGTTTTAACTTTCGCCGCGAAATAACGGAATAAAATAAATTCCGCGGTTTTACAATATGTTATATAATTTTATTCAGTAAACGCTTTCACGTGCGTCCAACTTTTTTGCTAAAGTGCCTTAAAAGACCCGGAGTTTTCTCCGGTTGATACTTTGGATAAGCATTATAAAGGTGTACCGGGATAGGAATAAGAGAATATAATAATACTAAAAGCGTAAAGAAAAAACCATTTTAGTTACAACCGTCGGAGGAGTTTCGGTTGATTATTTTTTTTTTCCCGAACGCTTTTCGATTTCGAACGGGATAAACGAAATAAAGACTTATATTTACGTCCCGTGAAAACTTTAAATACGTTTTGACGCGTTGCATTTTTATAGTTTCTGATATTGCCCGACTTTGTTCTCGTATATTTTTTATCCCGAACGTAATCGGGCGATATCATTTTTTACCACGATAACCGCCCCTCGTTTATTAGATCCATATGTGTGTGCGTTTGTATTTAACCGATATGTACGGGTCGTTAGTTCGTATAGGGAATGTTTGAATTATGCCGCGAATATATGTGGCTCTCTCGATAGAATTACGTGATAAAAGGTGTTTGCCGACGGGTTCATCACGTTTGACGGGTAATAATTTCGTCGTAGAATCGAACGACACGGAGCCGTTGTCTCGCGCCGTGGTAACGGAGGTCCTTCCGGCACTATCACAGGCACGGTTCAAACTTCCGTTACTACGCGCGCCCACCGTTTCGCGGTTCGAACGAGACATGTTCGATTCGCCAAACTGCCATCTCGGGAAAATATTAAAAACCGAAACAGCCGACGGCCGCTGGCGTTTCCGAACCGTTTAATCGGTAAGTTTGGAAACGTGACGTTATTATTAACGCGACGGATAAAACGTACTTATGAAATATGATAGGTTAATCGCGTACGCGTTAACGACCATACGCCCAACATTTATTCTTAGCCAATCATTTTACGGTACACGCCGATATAAATATCCGCGTTGTATCACTAAATAGCGCGTATTCTATTGTAAACGAAAATCGCGTTTAAAAATACATTATATAATTTACGTTCACAAACTACGTACGCCGACTGGCTATTATTTTTTTATAATTCCAATCGTCTATTTACGCGAGAATTGCGTTTTCAACATTATTATTTATAGACTCGAACGGATTCCTTTAAATACATATTTATAATTACGAATCTAATAGTATTTGAGATACTGTTTTTAAAAATAGATATTGTTTAAATACGTAAGGTTATAAGAAAGTATTAAGCGACCTAAACAGATATTCTCGATACTTTTCTCCGACAATATTTTCGATACCCAATTTATCCGACCGACATATTTCTGTAGCGCTAAGCTTCCGTTATTTTTCGTCCTTCAACAGTTGTACATATTCCGGTACCGTAAAGCATTACGTAGCAAACGTGTGTTTTTTGAAGGTATTTTCTGTTTCGCGGGCCAATATTTCTTACAAGTAAAAAAATAACTTTTCCGGTTACACAGTATTTCGGCTCGACGTATTGCGACATTTATTATATTCCTTTTCATACTTCCCATTCGCGCCCTCTCTAAATACGTGAATTCTATTACGCGTTTTTGACTTTCTCGTACATGTATCCTATTACTCTATCGTAATTACTCCTACTACATAAACAAACTCGAGTCCCTTAAACGTAAAACTAACGTCAATAATTGAAGTCGTATCGAATGTCGTATACTGCAACAACGTCATCGGTCATAGTGGAAGAAGTTGGATCGCGTAAATAGAATTACGTAAACAAACGTATATTTGCGTAACAAATAAAAAAAAATCACGCGGCATGTCTAAAAATAATATTATATAAGGCCACAAACGAATCATTCCGCCGAATGAACATACGTAATAGTCTCCGGGTTACATTTGTGTTCATCCGTACGTAAGGCGATAAAATGTTATTCAAACGCCGGTTTTTTTGTTTACACGAAACGTTACGTGATAGTTTTTTAAAATTCATTCGAACGTTATGAAAAATGATTGTTCGTAAACTATACGTCGTCAATATCGCCATCGATCGTTCCGGTATTATAAAACCGCGCGCGTCGTAAAGTTAAGCGTTCGTTTCAATTAGAAAACAATTAAGAAGATTACGTTTCAAAAACAACGATAAAGCTCGGAAGTTTTTACCATATTTTGTTTTCGGTTGGATCGAGTAGATTGCGTCATAATTTAATATAGATCGCACTTAAGCCGATGACATTTATATGCGCAGAACACGACGCGGTAATAAACATAAACGCCGGCGAACAAAAAAATACTTTCCTCTTCTTATTTTTTAGCTTATCGCGTAATAGTGTACACCCTAAAGTTCAAATATAACAACTTATCGGCCTTGTTGTCACCATAGTGACATTATGCCGCGTACGTTTATCTATACTAAATACGTTATGATCGATATTGACTTATAAACAACGCCATATCGGCGGTTCGCGGACGCGCTAATAAATTCGTTCAAGATTCGCGTCTATTGTTTTACTAGCCATATCGGTGTCTTTGCTCATACGTAATTCCGCGCGGCAAACGATTATACCGTTTACGTACATTTCAAATTACACGTACGTTGGTTCCGCGACCAATGTCGACGAACGAAATATTAATAAACGCGTCGTTTTTGTTTACGGTATTTTTAGAATATATACGACTACTCGTCATTCAGTTTCTTTTGTATTATATTCACTAGCCGCGCAAGTACTGTTGTGTATTGTCGTTCCGTGTATTAAGTAGACCGTGAACGACGTACATGCGCGCTTAGTGAAATGAAAGTGGTCGGTATTTCGTAATTCTCAAAAAATTCCAAAATCACGTTCGTGAAATATTATAATAAGCGTGTATTGTTTATGTGTGTGTGTGTGTATGTGTAAATTACGGAAACTTGTGTTCGAATTTCGCGTAAAAACGCGTACGGAATTTATACCATTTTTTTCACGAGAAAAACGAGTTGTGCGACAATTTATACGGTTAAATAGCTCATAAACGCTAGCGTAATAACGGATGATTGGGACACGAGATGATTCCTAGGTGTGCCTTGTATTTGCGCCGTTAGACGCTATTCAAGGTACGTCGTCGTTCGTGACTTGCGTCACGGGCCCGTCACACGAACCACCAACACCGGGACCATAGACGGTCCTCATTCCTGCACCGGGACGACGACCGTCGTTTGGGTCCCGGTTGGTGAGTGGGGGGGGGATTCTGGCACCTGTGCCAAGGTGGGGTAGCGCTACCGCCGGCGCGTAGTTTTTACCACAACCGTGGTACCGACTAGGTTTTAAGTCGGCGGTGGGTCAACCCGGAACGCACTTTTAACGGCACGTTCCTCTCCTGTTATTCCGGTCTCCATAGCCTCCCCGGCTAACGATTGGGACAGTCCGCTAAGACAGGCTGGACATATCCTCCATTCGGTACGTCCGTAATAAATATTTATAAAGCGAATGGTACGTCGTGGGCGGAAATAAATAATAATATTCGACCGATTATCGATCGCGTAATAAACGTATAGTATTTCACGCGACTTATTTATGTCCGCCCGAGCGTGTTTGTATTCCCGTTTTTCGAGTTTGTACGTTATTTCGTTTTATACTCCAAATACGGGCTGAATACATATTTAGAACGTACGGACCGGGATTTATAATGCCCAGAGAGGTCTGAAAGCCGTTTAGGAACAACGCTGCGGCGCGCTAAAATATATTCGGTACGTTATTACGTAAACGTTTTACGATTATTATTATTATTATTTCCAATTTCGAGTACCGCGTGATAGAATGTCGACGATAACGTTTTGGTAAACTCACGCGGTACACCGAATACTTTTTACGAAACTCGACGTTTTTACGTTATATCCGTTTAAAGACTTACGGAAAATATATCGAAGTGGCTCGATAACGTATATTATTATTATTCAATAATATACGGCGTTGTCGACGTTCCGGACGTTTAAACAAATATTTTCGTTTTATCCTCGCTACCCCATCGGCTAGTAAAGTACGTAACGAAAATGCGGAAAATACCGACCGTTTTTGCGGAAAAACAGTTTGAAAGTCACCGTTACCGCCTGTAGACGCCGTAATTATAGTTATCCGTGTATATACACTACACCGCGGGCACATAAATAAACGGAACGTTACACGAATGCGCGTGAAACGATCGTCGTCTATTATTTTACGTTCGTCGATAACGCACCGCCTAATAATGTACGACCGTAGTTCGATACTAAATTCAACGCGGAGCGAATAAACGTTTGCGATGGGCGTTTCGCGAAGCGAAAACGAGGAATCGGTTTGTTTTTGGCGCGCCAACGAACAGGGTACGTTTAGAGTTGATCGCGCGAACGGAGATGCTAAAACAGAAACGCGGAAAAACCGCGCCGATATAACGGAACGAAATAAAATAATGTTACCCGTAACATTCAACGCGGCGGTTTTAACGATAACAATTGGCAGTGCCGAACGTTAATATTTAACAACGTACGAAATACCAACGTTTAAACGGAACGAACGACATTCGAATTATTCGAGGTAAGTATTCCGCTGTAAAGTTGTACATGTACCAAGGGCCGTTTATTGGAATAAAATAACGATAAACCGTATCGTAACGTCCACGATACGGACAATCGAAATATGTTAGGCGCGTAAATGTTAACGGTACGCCACGAAGCGAATCGTTTCGATCGACACATAGCGATTTCATTGTCGCCTCGTAGCAACGGATCGGGAGGACGGAAGAGGATCTACACGATTGTTATTTAATCGGATACCGTTATAAGCACGCCGCCGGTAGTCCGATAATCGTAGTCGACGGCCGCCGTACTCGTTACGAAATACTTCGTATAGCGTTTAAAAAAAAAAGGTTTTCTTTATTTGAAAATAGAATATTTACAACGCGTACGTAAAGCGAACGCGATTTTTCGTTTGTTACCGATTTACTTGATTCGACTAATCCGACGGTGGGACGGCCATATCCAGTGACCGTCGGAAATACCGTATTATACCTACCGTACCGTGGGCCGTCCCGTCGTATTCGTTTCGATTGTCCACCGACGACAAATCGTTGACGACACCGGCGATAAATACCGTAACGGGACGACACGCGGATTGTCGGAATGGTTCCCGAAACGGTCGGTGCTTTCGTACACAAACGGTCACCGACGGCGTTGAATGGCCCGGTGGTCGCGGTAATTAAACACGACGCGACGGATACAAAACGCGTCTCGGTGTTTACTCTCTCTAAAACGATAAATATCCAGAGAGCCACCGGCCACGTAATAAATATCGACGATTACGCGAATGAGACGCGACCGGCACACGCCCCGCCGATAAAAGAAAACCGTGACCCTCCCCCACTGGATCGCCAATAATTTTCGTTTCGTGTGTGCGCGCGACGGCGTACGTGCCGTGAACAAGTTTACGAGTCGCCCGATTTTTCACGAATCTTCGGTTCGGCCGTCGTCTTTGTTCGCTTCGCGGACGAAACGAATGTTTCCCGGCGGTCCGTCCGTAACTAAAAAAACTATCGACCGGACGAAAATCGACGTCTCCCCCCACCCCCACCCGGTAGTCGCGACATTGTGGAGACCGTGCCTGGTATACCCGTCAGACGTACCGACGGTCCACCATGTGCCTGACGACGGAGGCGAGCAACCGGTCGGCTTCGGCGCCGCCGGACTCGTTGATCAGATCGATGCGTTCGTCGTCTGTGCACATGAGCAGCCTGTCTATGTCGGGCGGCGTCGCGTTCACCATGGCCGGCAAGAAGAACGAACAGTGCGCGTAACCGTACAGCCCGTGCGCGCTCATCTCGGCGTGCACGTCCGCGACCGTCGGCGGCCAATCGCACACGTCCGCCACGCCGGCCAAATAGGCGGTCACGTAGTCGTCCCAGCGGGCCCGCCGGGCCGCGTCCGTCGTGTTCAGGAACAGGAAGAACGACAGGTCGACGGCGGGCGACGCGTACCGGGCCTGCGCCGGGTCCAACATTACCGCCCCGACCGGCCGCCCGGTGGCCGCGTCGTACCGGAACAACAGGTTGTTCCGGCAAAAGTCGCCGTGGCACAGCACGGCCAACGGCTCGACCGGCCGCAACAGTTCGGCAATCGTGTCGCTGCCGCCATCCAACATCGACCGCATCCTGTCCAGCCGATTGCCCGCGTACTCGGCCGCCGCGTCCGTGTCCAGCAGCGCGTTCACGCCCCGGTAACCGGTACCTGTGTCGTGGTCACACAATTTCCGTTATACCGTTATCGTTAGCGCTACAACTACAACTATTACTACCATTACTACTACTACTACTACTACTACTACTACTTTTACTACTACTACTACTACTACTACTACTACTACTACTATTACTACTACTACTCTTACTACTATTACTACTACTACTACTACTACTACTACTACTACTACTACTACTAGTATCGACTAACTACGGGCGGCGAACAGCGCGTACGTGACCACGGACCAATTAGGCGTTGAATATTGTCGGTGACGGTTACGCTTTATTGGACTTTATCTTTCGTTAAGAGAGACTAACCAACGGATTTCCTTCAACGCGGTACCCGTAAACCGTACGAACACCACCCTTTTTGAGCACGTTGGCCGATATCTACGGAATCGCCACGGCGGATATGTTGTTCGATGAGACCGTTCCCCTCGTTGCGCGGCGCGTCAATTACGACAAAGGGCCGTTTACGTCTGGCGATTTCGTCAAAGCGGAAATCGAAATACGCCCGTTGCCCGAACCGCGTGAAGCGGTTTGGCTCGTGGAAAACGTCACGCGCACCGAGATAATTATCGAAACGATACGAACAATTTCGCGGACCCGTGACGTCACTCGCTTTCGACGAACGAAACCTTTTGTTATTCGACCCGTAGCAATTTGCGCGGATCAATTCGAATCGTAAATTGGCGCTCCGTTTCCGTAATTCTAATTAATAATTCGATACCGTTCGTTTCAATCGTCGTTTATCGAGAGTCATTGCGCCCGGAACTCCGAGATAAAACGAAAAACGGCTATTCCAATGTATCGTCATTGCCGAATCGGCCCGGCACTTCACATTCTACCCGAAAGCGTGATCCATGCGCGAGACAACAACGAAAACGAAAACACGTCGCTGATAAATACGCTGCTACTCGGTCGGAGGCTTCGCTCGGAATCCAAATTTTTCCCATTACAGCCCTTTTCTTGGCCCGTTTCTAGCTCCGTCCCTGATCACGTTTCGGGTGAAAAATATGCCGACGGCCGTATCACGCGTGGTTCGGCACTTTTGCCGGAGACAAATATAATAAGACGACGACGTATTGTGGCCAAGAACGGCGCGCCCGCTCTATAGAGCGCCGATATTTTCTTAAATCGCGTGGCTGGTCGCGTCGCACGATTCGCCCGTAAATCCGATCCGCAAACGAAACAAACCGACGACTAAATATCGTTAAATATGCCAAATAGCGTCTACGCCGTTCTACGATGTCATACCGTACGTTATTATGCGTCGCTTCCGTTTTACACCACTCGTAAATGTTTAACTCGTCGACCGTAACGTAATTTTACAAGACGGTTACGATTCGCAAAAAATATACACTGGTCCGCTTCGCGAACTTCACGACGAAATACTTGTGGACGTGTCCCGCCGCCGACGTTCTATCGCGTTATTATTATTGTTATTTTCGTCTTTCGATGAAACGTCGAAAATAATACGACGCGCTTCGCGATACGTTGTGCACATTTCCGCGCTCGCTCAGGATATTTATATACTTATTTATATTACGCGTGATACATTCGACTTTTTCGCGCGCTCGTATTTACGTATCGAACATATTCCAGAGGTACGTACATAGGTACGCTATACGATATTCGTTAATTCGCGATCGAGACGAACGGAAAATATTTTATAACGGTACGCCAGCGCGTATATAAATTGTAAAAAAACGCGGAGCGGAGCGATCCGTTCATAAAGCCGTAGTCGTTAAAAATATTTAGTAATATAAACGTATTATAGCGTTTTTTGTAGCGTTGATCTCAAGTTGTATGTATACCTTTTGTATATTTTATGGCGCGTGTTTCGAGGTATTTCAAAATCGTGACCGGTTTTCGATCGAGATTGAATTCGTTCTTCGTTCTAAACTAAAACTTGGGGCGGTACAAACGATTTTCGTACCGCGGAATATCCGGTGCGTCCTATACGCGCGAGTACAAAAACGGGTTCCGTGTATCAAAGCGTGTGTTTTAACGATTCGCGTAACCGTCGAAACGTTTGGGAAAATCCGTATATACGCGCTACAAAGACTTACGGGATTTCACTCGGGACCGCGAAAAATATAACGATATGATTAGGGTCGTAAACTTTACCGAGTAACGCGTAAACGGAATTAGTTTAGCGAAAACCGCGAAATTTCGCGTCTTCTAACTTCGGGCATATTAAAATAACGCGCCTACCCTTGTTAAATGACGTAACCGTACCGCGTATTTGTTTTCTCGTATTATCCGTACCGCGGCGGTAAAGTGGTGGTAGAAGAAACGAACGGCGACTAAAAAATATGTACTCGGGTTACCGTCTCGTATATAATGGTACGCCGTGGGTTGATAAAATGGATTACACGTCATCGGACACGGCGCTACGCGTCATCGGACCGACAGCGCGGAGAGGCTTTGATACACCCAATAAGGTTGTATTCGTTTTTTTTTTTTGCGCCTACCGGTTCGGCGCTCGTAATCCGAATAGAATAATTGAACGATGGATACCGTGTAATTTGTATTTTTTCCGATCGTTAGCCGAAAATAACGACAACAAAAAAAACGACGACGTACAATTACACGACGTTTCCAGTAAAGTGCACACGGCGGAACTTTCGTCCGGCTTTGGTAAAAAAAAAAAAAAAAACAAAAATTACGCCACGCGTATCGCGGGCCGATAGAAGCGTACTAATTAAACCCTATCCAGTTACCTATACGCAGGTACCTAATTAATCGAAGACGCGGGCAAGCCACCCGACATTACGCGAACTCGGTAAATAACTCGACGTTTCCGACCGTTTTTGAATTTCGAAGCATTTTTGAACGTACGATACGTAGTCTGGTAAAACGTAACGGTTTGTGGCTCTATGGCCGTTACGACGATGTGTGAAAATCGTGCGTTTTTCCGCCCGCGTTCGCTGTGTACACTCCGCGATAATAGTCGCATCGTGTTTGTGACGTTGCAAATGCTATCTCTAAACAACGCCTTTAGCGACGTATCGATATTACATATATATACACACACACACGAAGGGCACTAACCGTCGTCCTCTAGATAACGCAGTGTCGGCTCGTTCGTTATTCTCGTTTCGTTGTTCGGAAACGATGACGATAATTGTCGGGCGACCATAAATCGCCGAAACGCTTATACGAGATTTATAGCTACTACGTATTACGACCTACGGACGTCACGAAAGAAAATCGATAAATTAATATTCGGTAAGGAGACCGGTTTATTGGAACGAACGCGGCCGTATTTTATTATACGGTAGAGAATTGTAATCGTTTGTTTTTGGCAGTTGCCGAAACTCTCTTGTACGTTTTCGTTTGTTTTACCGATTATATTATTAAGAGCGTCGTTTCTTTTTTCCGTTTTGTTTTTATTTACGGCCTTTGTTGGCTTTACGCATTTGCCGTAATGAACCGTCGAATTATTCCGGATAAACACACGCGTATTTGTCTTCGATTTTTACAACGGCGCGTATTTTATAATTAAACGGAAAACAATCTGTCGCTCTCCACCGGTACGTTATTCTTAAAAAGTTCGTGTTTCGATTATTACGGGCGCCGACACCGTGCCCGGTAAAAATACCGTGTCTTAATACGAATGGCGGCCAACAATACGTCACTGTTCGCTGATCGAACATCAATGACCGTACGCGGTCGGAAATATCGAACCCAATTTTGGATTATCGAAGAAACCGAAATAATTAACTTCAGCCCTCCGCCCGTCGCAGCTAGGGCGCGTAAAACGGGGAAATTAGAAAGTCTCGTGTCGCGCGACGCGATTAGCTAAGTGGTTAGTCGCTAGACGATAAACTGGATTTTAATTTTTCGTACAAAATAGGAGACAGTTATACGCGTTTTCGCTTCGTTTCATTTTTTGAACTCCGCCGCTTTTTTAATTCCATCGAGGTAACAACATCGGTAATGGAATTCGTTATCGCCTCGTAGTTGCCACTGGTTAAAATCAACATTCAAGATACTCATTTTCCGAGACGGAAAATTCATTACGCGTAATGTCCGTGAACGGTCCATTTTCGATATTTCCAAAATTTAACGTTTACCTTTTCTTTCTTTTGTAGTTAATATTTTCAATATATATATATATATATATTTAAACAAATTTCAAAGAACGCTTCGACTTATTATTCGTCAAACGACTGTTACTTAAATATAATGAGCTATTTAATTTTACGCGAATACAATATAAAAACAACGAAAATGAAATACGTCAAATCGAGTTATTTACATTTCCCTCGGACAGTACGCAATTGTTTTCTACGATCACGTTATTTTTGGACGAGGTTTTTGTGGCCCTTTTTATTTTACGTCGTACCATATTTTAAAATGTACCGGACGTCCAATTTAATTTAGATTTGAAAAAATCCTCTCGGCGATTTTATAATACTTAACCGCGAAATATTAGTAATACGAAAAACGATCGGTAACTTTTAAAAAGTCCGCGTCACGAACATATGACCAACTCGTGCATAATTTACGCGGTATTTATTAAGAAATCGACGCGTGCGAATCGGTTCCGTAATATTTGACAACCGTGAGCGGTTCTTTACGATTGTGTCACGGACGCGAATCGGCCAAGCGGCCAAGTAACGACGATATAAATTCTCGAAATAATTTCGGATTTACGAAATAATAATATTAATTCGAAAATTGTGAGTGGTTGGCGAGCGATTTTAATTATAAAAATCCGATTACCGAGTCGACGACACATTGCTTTATCGACGTGATTCACGTCGTTTCGAACATTTGGGTCGCGGGCAAATGAAATCGAGCGCGGAGCTTAGTAGTAATGGTGGTCGCGTGTATACATAAATAGGTATCCGAAAAATCGGGGCGCGTTTGGGACCCTTTGTGGTTGCGACGAATACGCTTGCCGACTTAGTGTTGCGAATATAGGGTACATTCGGAATGATATTGTAACGCTTCCGAAGTATTAACGAATTTATTTTCGATGCATATTTTTTTTCAAAGCGTTTGCCGTTGCGTCGCAAAAACTTTATTATCCCTGGGCAAAATGTGTGCCTATATATATATATTTGTTTTTATTTATTATTAACGCTATCCGATCGATTTTACATATTACGCTCCAAATGACGCGGTAGATCGCGTATCACGAAAGATGATGAACATATTTTCGAGGCTCGCAAAACATTGCGTAAAGTATCCGGTACACGTAGTACACGAAACAATAGTCACGCACGTTAAGTAGTCGAATACAATAAACAAATACGCGTCCCAAAATATCGTATCGATTTTCGCCAATGTTTATACTTATACATAAACGCGTATAATAGTTTATTTCGCCCCAATCTGGTGAATATATATAAATATAATATTAAATTACGTTACGTAATTTCGGTAAAATAATATTATCGTGGAAACTGAAATAATAACGAAGTATTCGTTTCACGTAGTATCCCATACGCATAAAGTTTTGTTTTATTAGTATTTTTTATCGTGTAAGTAGTGTATATATATATATATATATATTATTTTCTTTTGAAAACCTACCCATCTATATATATATATATACTACTCGGCGTCACGAATAGTTTTCGAATTCATTTTATCGGTTAAATGGTTTTCTCAATCACTTTTCAATTTCGGTCCCATTGTTGTTGTTGTCGGTTTGTCTCGATCGGTGTTTGATGACGGGCGTGTGGATGATGAGGGCCAGAGGGAAAAGTCCGATTAAAGTTTATTTTTTCGGTCCCGTATTATTTCGTAGGTATAATCATATAACGTGGGTGAGTATATATATATATATATATATGGCGTGTGTGTACACTCACACACCCTCGGTTGTTTATTGTGAGGATAGTTCGGCGTGGGCGTTAAATACGTACGGAAAGGAAACGTGTGAGAGGCCGGCGCGTTGTTCACGGTGATAATAACGCGCGTTTAACCGTCATAAATTTCGAATCACTTGTGCCGTAACGTTAAAACGAGGATAACGTTATTGTATATTAAAAAACAAAAGTGGGAACTTCGGTTGAAAAAAAAATGGTTAAACTACGGTGCCGGTCAATACGAGTACGCGTATTGACTCGCTGCCAGAAAATTGCGTTAGGCGTACGTACGCCGTTCAATAATTATACCTAACCGCTATAAATACTTCGGATATTTGTTCGCACGATACGTCGATGAACGGTAATCGTTTTCAAGTTGGAAATTGCTTGACCGTCGGACGAACGACGACGGCGTGTTTGTGTTTTGTCGCTTTTCGAAATTATCGATTCGTCGTCGACGAAAACGGCGTAATAAAATAATATACCGCGAATAATCCAAGTTCGCCGGGTGAAGCCAACACCGACGGCTATCGAGTTACCGGCCGTTTTGAAAACATTCGGGCACTACGCGGAACTCCCAAACTCGACAGCCGTTTATTTTGTTCGTAACCGACTATAAAGTTTCGGGGGGTTTTGTTTTCTGTAATTCGCTAGCGCGCAATTTAATCGCAACGCCGTTGTTCCTAATTGAGTAATAAAAATTCGAAATTAATTTTCCCGACACATTTTTGTTTGTCGTCGCTAGTTATAAAAGTTCCGCGTTTGAAAAGATCCTTAATCGATACATTTTCACTTTGAAAGTACATTATATACTTACATAAGTATATACATATACACGCGGAATTTTTTCCATATAAAAGTTCGTTCTATTAATATTTTTTTCGTTCGTTTTTTTATTAAATCGTTATCTCCCAACACAAGCGTTCACAACTTTACGCAATTATCGTCTCTATATATGTTATCGCTATGTTTATGTTTACTGTGGTTCGAGCTATTTTTGCGTTTACACGTTTTGACTCCGCCGCTGTTGTTGTTGTTGTTATTATAGAAATTGTAGATAAGATATAGCCAATGAAATACGCGATTGAATTATTGGCGAATAATTTTATAATTTCATTTTCCGTCGTATTTTATAGGAATATTGACCTTACTTAATGATTAATAGTTAAATTATTCAAATAAATTCTAAAAATGTTATTTCGTAAAATAATATCTTATCGATTTGCGACCGTAGTCCGTGTTACATAACTACGAGTTATTCCGTCATAACGTATTGTTATTTACGTTTACGGTTCAAGGGGAAAAAATGTCGGAAAAAATTTAAACGAACAACGTTACGTAATCGATCTATAACTAAAATGATCGATGTTATTCGCCGTCTACGTATTTAATGTCGAGATTTAATTAATCGAATGTCTTCGGGACACGTTACTGAGCTACATACGTTATTAGGAATACGTCCGAAACCATTGGTTATAATATAACGTACGATTTCGACGAAGTAAATTAAATCGTTAGACGCTTGCGATTATTTGAAACGGATAACGTGAAAACTAACCTATTACATCGGACATTTATTTCTTTCGATATATATTACCAAATTGGTAAGGTTTTCTTTACGTCATTATGATATTCGTCGTTTAGTATCAATCGCGTCTAAAGTCAAATAAAATATCTAGGACGTACAAATACGTGTACCTTAGTGACGGCATTCTTCGAACAAATATACGCGATTTTCATACGAGTATAGGCGCATATTTTGAGATTTTTATTTGACTTTTAGCCGACGTTTCTTTTATTGCGAACGCTTTGTCGTATATTACGTTTTTTATTTACCAAACTAGTTCGCGTTTTTCATAAATATCGTTGTTTGTAATTTTCCGATTTTATCGGTTCATTAAATAATAAAACGAATAACGATTTTAACGTTAAACCTGACCGATCGTTATCGCGTAAAATGTCGCGACGATGTTAGGGTATTGATTTTGAGCAAAGGTGTAGCTAACGACTCAAAGACTAGTGTCGCCGGGGGAGGGAAGTGTAATATTGGCGGGACTCTTACGAGAACTTTGCGTCTAAATTTGATAAAACTATACGGAATAAAAATGGAACGGACCGAATATTTTAAAATCGAAACCCGTCAGATCGAGCCGTCATAACACGAAAATATATCGTTAGGAATAAAAACGTGCTTAACGGTGCAAAACGGGCTAGCGAACAATAATGTAAGCGTTCGTAAATACATTTTTGAATATAAAGAGTAACGTTTTCTTCTTGCGTACAATATTAAATTAAAACGAATAATACCGGAATTGCGCGTCGTTTTCGAAGCAAAACTAGTAGCAAGCGAAGCACCGAATTAAAATTTTGAAGGGCCCGGTTTTTTATTCGCGTAGTAGACGCAACTCGATGGATAGCCATTGATTCCAATAGTTAAAAGTACAACAGCGGCGTCAAAGATACAATTACGTTCACGGCACAAAGGCGATAAGAAAAGTCACGAAATCGATACAATTTAATTCCGAGTATATATTTTCGGGTTTGTATGTTCGCTCACGTATTTTGTCCTCTGCCCGGGTCACGTTGTGTTTGCACGTCTAATATTTACTCGTCAAAAAATAACCTGCTTATACCGGGCGAGTAACGTTTTTTAAAAACATTTCTATTCCTTTTCGAAACGTAAATAATAAATCGCTATTAAGCACGAACAAAGTTACACTTTCCGGCCTAGACGGTAAATTCGTATAGGTCAGCCCTATAGCAACGTCCGGACGACTGGACGCTATTAAATATAATAACAACACCGGCGTTATCGGCTGACGAAAACCAAAAGAAACAAATTTTTTTTTAACGCGTTCGCGGTCTTTCGATATTTCTGTATAAGTGTTACGGACAAATATCATTGTTTTTTTAGTAGAATCACGATTTTTTGCCGCGATACTAATAACATTTACGAGACTAACGAGTTCGTGTTACTATATTAAACATTTACCGATTACTATACCTGATCGCATCCGATCGTGTACAAACATTTCAAATATTTTGCGCAAAATGCATATATATATACACATATAAGTGTCGCATACGCGCGTGTATAGTTTATTCGGTTGGCAGCTTTCCCGGAGAAATTTCAAGTGTATCGACACGGAAAACATTCTTTCGAAATGACGTTTGGATAAGTTTAATTTTACAGTGGTTACAACGTTATACCTATAATAATTTTTCTTTTTCCCTTTTTGCGAAGAATTTCGCGACTTCGAGTTTAAAAATGAATTACGACGGTCGGTCGGCCGCGCCGCGATCGATTCGACAATTAATTTCCGACATTTACGAGCGGTCGGCAATATTTAACGATTCGGTTTTGCAGTCGCCCGACGACTATAAAAATAAAAAATGAAAACCGTCGTCGGGCTTCGGAGTCGCGCTATGATTTAGCGACGTGACTTTGACAACGAACATTATTTAATAAATTTGTATTTTTCGCTTTGCGCGACGATCACGTATACAATTACGGCGCCCGGATCGATATTAGTTTAATGAACGGCTCCCGGGGACACGATTACGGGTTTTTTTTTTAATTTCGTTTAGCTAATTACGACGTACCGTAAATTCGAACGCAATAACGAACGTTCGTTCATCAACTTATCGTGGACGTTACGCCGTTAATGTACCGGTCGATCGGTATTAAAATATCAACGAATCGGTCGTTTTCGCGTATAATTTGACGCCGAATATTTACGTCGCGCGGGAAATATTTCGTCGATGTGACGGACCCGATAGCCACGTACCGTCGACTGTTCGTCTTTGATATTGTTTTTCCTTCGAAAATACGAGTCCTTAAACCGAACCGCCTAGGGATCGCCTCTAATTCAATCTTGTAATTTGTTCAATCACAGATTTGAACTCCAAAAGTTTTGAATTTCTCCCGGCGGCCGTATAAATAAATACGTGTGTATATATATATATACGCGACATAAATGACATTTAACTATATAAACGAGATTATCGTTACCCTCGACGACCAAAATTTATCTCGCGTCACGCCGTAATGGAAAATTGTGAAAATTCATTCGCGAAATTCCCCGTCGTGACGTTTCTATCGCCGATGTATCTTTACGTTGCCGCAGGCTTTGTCCAGACGCATGTTACGCACGCGAGATGACAATGCAATAATATAAACAGTCGGATTTCGGGCGATAAACTCGCGTCTCGTCGACATTTTCGAAAACTAGAAGACATTTTTATTTTGAAAACTATTACGAAAATCAAATACAGCTCGTTCTCTCTCGCGCGCTACTATACTAATTGAATTTTTCGGTTAACCCGACGAAGTGGTCCGTAGCAGCTACAAAACGGAGGATCGCTCTATATGTGGATTTTAATCCATGACACGGACCTACACATATAGTATTACGTGTATTTTTAACGTTTTTACAAAGAAGTTCAAATGCCAACGTAAACTCGTTTAAATAATATTAATAACGAACTATTTTTTTTTTAAATAATAGCAAACGCCTAACGATTATGCGACGACTATAATATTTTCGAATTAATAGTTTTAAACTCCAAAATAACCATTATACAGCCAGTATAATTAATATATAGTTGTGACTCGAAAATAACGGCATAGAGAGAACGAATTTAAATCGTATAATTAATACGTACTTAATTTGTATTTAATACATTTCGTAATTAAAAATAAATTTCTATGTTCAAAATAATCGAAACTTTAACGTTAGAATAATAATCAACGACCAACTTATTTTCTTATAAATTCCTTAATTGGCGTTCGAAAATAACGTTTGTTTGGATTTATGATCCATATACTACATAATGTAGGCGTTTTGACCGAACAAATGTACTTTTATATGTATACTGATTTTAATACACTTGCCGTTGTTAATAGGGATTTCGATAATATAAAATATCGTAAACAACATTGTACGTATCATACGTTCCTTCGTAATTGCGTTTCAAATTATACTATTGTATTTAATATAACTAAATAACAACCGCTATTTCTTATCTCTATCGCACCTTCAACAATAGGTCTGAGCATAATTATAAGTATTTTTTAAAATTGTAATTCTCTTTTTTGAGCGTATTTAAATATTATACGTAGGGTGCTTTATATTAAACGTTTCGCGTTAATTTATTCAGTCGTATGTAAGTACTTAAACGTTAAACGGCGTTTTAAAGAAATTAAATATTTTTTCCGCTATTTAATTCACGATTACTCGTGTTTTATAATTTTAAATTCTTTTTCGTAACGCTAAATATTTCGTACTTTCGAACAATTAAATAAAAAATAATAATTCACAAGAGGATACATACATTTTACTAAATAATTTAACGGACGTTAATACAATATACATGTAGTGGTATATACATGATTATCGTCGTCACAAAAAAAAGGTTAGAAATATCCATTATATATACGAATTATTATAAATTTATTTTTCGATAAATTATTCCGACGTTTTCAACGATTTGTTCAAAATTATCCAAAGAAATAAAATAATAGTAATATTATGACGTTTTCGAAAGCAGACAACCAACTGATATTGAAAAGTCCAATTCAATGGATACGCCATTAAATAAAGGCGTTAATTCCAGTTAAAAATGTGCATACATTCAACGAAGAAAACTTTAAACTCATTTTGTTATATTTCTTCAGATTTAACGAAACCAGAATATAATTAAATACGTTTTTGCGCACATTTTAATAAATACGTTGGGGGAAAATGCGTTGGTTTTTCTCGAATTGGTCGTTGATCGTTAAAAAAACACGGAGATTTGCAGCAGTTGATTAATAACTCCACAATAAGACGCGTTCTATCGTTTTTTACGTATATTTATTTTTCGCGCGTTTGCACGTTGCTGTCGAGTACGTAGGTACAATGTAAACATTTAAGTTTAGGCAATGTAAAAAGGCCGGACGATGCGTAAACGTAAGTAGACCTTTTCAGAAAAGTCTTAAATTCGTAATTCGCACTTCTATACGTGTTTTAATTCAAGAAACGTTTAAAAGATATAAGAGACACTATATTTTAAGTAAATTTTAAATCACTCGAGCGAACGATTCCGTTACTTCTCATTCCTAACCGTAGACTACGTTAGAAAAATACAAATTTTCAAACGATTTACGGGATTTCAGGGACAACGGTCAATAATAAGATCCCGTAGAAAAAAGGTTTGAAACGAGTATAAAGGTGTTCTGTATACGATACGTTCTTTTCCATATTTCTTTTTCGTATTTTTATATCTCTAAATCTTCCCGACCACAATTCTAAATAAATATATCACGACCGTGATTTACTGTGTTCGTCACAAAATCAAATAGATTATACGTTAAAATATAGCTAGATATCGTACGTTCTACAATATTTTACGCGTATTTTATCTTTTTTTTTAATCGATTTACATACGTCTTTTATCGCGTTTGCATATTTCGTAATTTTTAACAAATCGTAATTCATTATTTTATTTACGTCATCTCCGTAGACGGTAATTGTTCGATTGAATAACGCGAATAGTCGAAATAACAATTAAAATGGAAAACTAATCGATTTTTTTTACACAATTTTTTTAAGTGCGCGATGAAAAAAAGCTATTTATCTACAAGTAGTATCGTAATCGAGAGGATATACATTCGAATCCCTCATAAAGGCACTACTTCTAAATGTAATAAATAAACGAGAAAAAACTACGAATAGGTCGAATATTTCGAAAATGAAATCCGTCTAATCGCGCAGCCATAACTATAATTATATATTACGCCGCCGATCGCAAAATATGGAACGAGTACAGTAACCGTGTCGATTTATAGACAATATTGTACGACAAACACACGCCGAAACGAAAAATACTCGCGATAAAAATGGTAAAATTTAATTTTGGGTACACGGTTTTGGGTTTATAAGCGCCATTTGTGAGATCTGTCGATCGCCAATCTGATTAAATGTAATACGTCCGTGGTCGACGTCGTTCGTCATAAAACGAACGGAAGATTATTAAGGATATTTACCCATAAGAAACCGAGGGCTCTTGTACCAGTGACCGTTGAACCATTGTGTCTCGGCCAAGGAGGCGGTGAGTTCGACGAACGTGTCTCGTCCGTCCCTGTGCTCCTTGGCGGCGTACGACAGACCGTGTAAGGTTCCAAGTTTGCGAAGGGCTAGGAGCACGTGCTCGTCGTCGAGGAACACCCGTTGTTCCGACAACCGGTAACCGTCCGTCGTGGCGTTACTGATGACGATCACCTGTTCGCCATCGCCGTCCCTGTGGACGCCGTCCCTGGTGACGTTGGAGTAGATGAACCGCGGGAATAACGCGAGTGCGGCGTCCGGGTCGGCGGCTCGTCGGGCCAGTTCGGGCAAAAGCCGGGCGTAGAACGTGTGCTCGTTGTGGAACTTTTGATGCATGTTCATCGCGGCCGTCGCGACGGGATCGGCGTTCTTGAATTTGACCACCACGGCCAACCGTCGCAGTCGGTCGCCGGTCCTCAACGTCACCGTGCCGAACAGTATGTCCGAAGCGAATTGGTCGATGACGGTCGGACCGTCGTCGTCCACCAGGAACGACACGTACTCGGCGCCGGGCTCGAAAGCACCGTCGGCGGCAGCCCGCGGGAATAATACGTTTTTCAAGTAAACGGCTCGTTCGGACGACGACATCGTGACACGGACCGACAGGGACGATTTTTTCCGATGGCGGTGGCGTATGAACGAAAACGGGCTGTGTGGCTGACCGAACGAACGGTTGGAAACGACCGACTAATATACCTCTCGACGAATGACCGTGAACACGTGCACTGGCCGGTGCGTCTGTTGATTGTGTCTAACCGGTTGCGCAACACGATAGTAAAACGACGGCGATTATTTACGATAAATTCGTCGCCGCGTCCATTGGTTACCAACATCGAACCGACACGTTCTTCGGGTACGGCACCGGACTAAGGAAATCGTGTTCGTCGAGTAATTTCGTCGGCCGCGTGTACAAAATATGACGACCGACGGCTGAGCTATTACGGTTTAGCATTACGTACGCGACCGATCGATTTTGAAAAATATCGCGATAAAAATCTACCGGCCGTTTTGTTTAGTTTTCGACTATTATTACCGTCGACGATTCAATTCTTTACGGACATGTAAATACCCATTTGAACGTAGAAGCTGCACACCCTCTTTAAACCACAACGCCGTTACCCGTTACTCTACGATAAATTATACGTCGAGTTCAGTGACAAAATAGCGATTTTCAGTAACTCGTCATTTCCTAGCTTCGTAAATGTTTAACGCGAAGACGCAAATAACGCGCCTTATTATCTTTTATATAAAAAACGTTACACATTACCTTACATTCGGTACGTAATAGGTATAAATACATTACGCCGTTAGACACTGACCCCTGACACGCGTTTCAAATAAATCCCCGTTCGTACCCCGTTACACGAACGAGTAAATAATAAATTACTTTTTTTAAATAAGATTTGTCTCGAACCCTACTTTTCCTTAACGCTCTCGCCATTTGCGATATTTTAATCGACGAATAATAATAATAATATTGTTGTCGTTATTAGTTAATTAGTATGCGAATAATGCCGAATAGTTTTATCCGTCGCGTCTATTTAACGTTAAATCGTTAAAGTTTCGCGAGCCCGTAACAATAATAATAATACGGTACGCGTACCGCGAAACTTTGTGCCTAAAAAAAAAAAAAAAAATAAACAACGGACCAACCACGCGATAAATTTGTTAGGGAGAGGAACGTTAGCTTCGCGCGACGAAATATATCCGACAATAATTATACAAATACCAAAATCACGAAATAAGGAAAACGTACGGAGACTCTTGAAATTTAATTTTCGACTATTAAACGTAATTTGCGCGACGAAAGAACACAGGTAGAACCTATTTCGTTTTAATAATTTTTTATTATTATTATTTCGCGATTTAATCCGAGTCGACGGATCAGGCACGTTATTTTTTGCGTACTGTATTTCGACGTATTTCTATTAGAATATTAATCGAAAATATTATTATTTTGGCTTAAACGATTTGTCGATTCGGGAAATATTATACGGGAATACACCGATATATCGTATCGTATCGAAATCGTATAACGCGTTATATATCACGCGAATTTTCGACAATTCGCGCGCCAATAATACGATAGTAATATTATAATACGTAACGAATATTTGTTTTTCCGCCAAACGCAATCGATCCAACGGTTCGGTCAACAGCGCGTCCTTTTTATGCCGTGTTATCGCACCGTCGGCGTATTTTCGTTGTGGCTTCCGTTTTTATTCGCGATTCGCTCGTTTCAAAACCGTCGCTTTCGAATACATAGACGCGATGGTGATTACCTCGAACAATCGAAAAATTACCGCGCATCTACGAAGTGTATAGCGCCGCAACCTACGACTTTGGCCACCCGATTTTCGTTCCTTATTTTACGTACGAGTGTACATTGATTCGCGATTGCGCCATTTACAACCGAAATAGATTAAACGTATTCTGTACATACGCGTATATCTATTTTAACGGCGTCGTTTTTATCATATTCGGTTAATTTGGAGAAGTATTTACGGGTTACTATTAGACTACATTAGACTGATGCCCAAGTTACGATATATCGAAATAAAAACAATTTCCGATAAGCTGGTCCTGTATAATTATTTAAAAATGAGAACGCCCGTCAAACGTACCGCGTGTATATTTATTAGCCGACTATAAGATAAAAATTAATCGGAATTCCGTTTATCTTTAAACTCGTTAACATAAATCGTAGGCCGAAAAAAATTCGAATCGACTTTCCAGTCGGTCAACCTATAACCTTTGAAGGCTCACAGCGTACCCTATCGCCGTCTAATGTCTGCAAACGGTTATAATAAATCGTTTAACGTTCGTCGATAAATGTAGCGGATTCGACTTACGGAAGTCCGAATGTATAAACGATCGCGAACATAGTAAATTACGGTAGCCATTTCATATGTACATTATAAGCGAACGATTACAATAAAACGTTATATACATATTATTCGCGACATTGAACCGAATACAATTTAAAGAGTTTTGTCGGCGAACAATTTATTTTACGTGCCCAAATGTAACGCGTTCGTAAATATACGTATGTATTATAGATTTTTTTGCGTAATAAGACAGTCTAACGGTTTAACGGCGTTTTATTTTTCAAATTTTTTTTTTTTTTTTTGATACGTTCACAAATAGTTTCGGTACAAAACTCTATATACAATTCGTGTATTGAACACTCGGATTTCGCCGACGTATTTTCAAATTTCACAATAGTATCTGAAAACGTAAATCGTTTTATATCAGAAATTTCCGTTATTTTTACGGAATCAACCAGAATAATTTCTCGACTACGACGAGTTGTCGCGTAGATTCGACAATAACGCGCATACCGCGATCTGGTGTAATTTACAACGCTAAACCGGTTAGGTATATATATGTACGATGTTCGTCTTCACACAAATGTTCGCGTTCGGTGATTCCGCACAGAACCACAGAGTAATTCGGCGAAATTTTCAAAAACGTTCCGTTAGAAATCACACTAACACGCGAGTTGTCAATTACATATTATTATTTGTCGCTGGAACGACAGAAATAAAAAATATTTACGTTTATATCAATAACGTAACGTAACGAGAATTAGCCACAAGTATTCGAAATGTGATTCGTGTATATTTATTATATCGTTACTTTATAGCGTAAGGGACAATAACGTTAATGTAGATTAGTAAATATATATTTATAGAGTTGTATGTCGCAATATCGTTTTCTTATCGTAATTATTAATCGGTACGTTTAATAATATATATTCTCGTTAAGTCTTATTTTAATTACCGGCCGTTCGCATCACGAATACTACGATAATATTGTTTTTACAAGCGCGCCGAACGACCGTAGCCCGACGCAAAACAAATACTTAACGGTCGTTCTACGTAGTTTCCGTTTTGTGTTTGTAATTTTTAACGTCACAATAATCGTCTTTGGAACGATAACATTGCCGTCGCGCCGTGTCGAAACTACCGTATTAATTGCGGAAAGTTTTATAAGGGTTTGTACTCCGCCCTCGTCCGACGAACGCGTCGATAACTTACGAAGCGCGTTTTAATTAAACGATTTATACGAATTATTAACGTTTCGTTATATTTTTATGTAAATTATCGTTTTTATTGTCTCCGAGACCGACGCGAAACTGTGTAAATAATTAAGTAAATATCGTAACCCGTCGTAATAACCGTCGATATTTTTTATTATTTATTTTGTCCGCGAACCGAGATACGAATTCGAAATAATTAGATTATCGAACTTCGTTTTCCGGCGAACAACTACTCGCCAATTAAGATAATTTTAAAACGCCGCGCCGATTATTTTCGTAAATGTATGGATCGTATATATTACACGAATCGCCTACTCGTTGTCTAAACTATTGCGCCAACACGCGCGTACCGAAATGGCGCGCGTTTGTATTCCGAAATATTTTACGTCTCCGAAACGCGACGTGCACTTTCCAAAAACGTAAATCCAAAAAGGGCACTTTTTCGTATACGGGTATGCCAGCGGAATAACGTCCGGCACATTGGACGCCTACAATGGACGGTCCTGTAAACAATTCCACTATTTAACGTCCTTCTTTAACGGGAAAAAATTGTTCGGGTAACGCGTTTTTCGATTAGGGATTTTCTAGAAAACCGAACAACGTTTAAATATTATATATAATACGTCGAGCTACGTTCGTCCGGAATATCGTATAATATGTTTTGTTAAGTTTAAATCTTTGAAACGTTTCCAACGTTCCCTTATTACACTATTGAACTATATTATATATATATATATTTGGGGAGATCACTCTGGCTGTCAACCGTCGTCAATGTCGATTATCAGAGCGAAAACGAACGAGAAATCTTTGGTAAATATATTACTTTTAGCGAAATATTAATAAAACGCGGCGAGAGTTTTTATTTTCGCATTAAGGCCGTTAGCACGATTTATAAACGTTAAGTATATTGTCGTCAACGAAAAGTGTCTAAAAAAATTATATTCGCGGTTTTCGTAATCGTTTTTGTATTGCACGTAGTTAGTCAATAAACGTCCTTATCCGCGGCAATACGGTTAGTTCATTACCGGAATAATAAATAATCCGTATACGTTAATTATTGGCGGTGATATTTTAGCGCGAATTTTAAACGAAACGTTTAAAATAAAATTATGTTCCCGAGTTTACGCGAGCGTGAAACGCTAACGCGTAATACGTATATTGGCAACCGTATACAATATTAATATCGAAATGTTTAATTATGACAAACGGTGTGTTCCGATAGGGTTAATCAACCAACTTGAACGCGTAACCGACAACGAATTATTTTGTTACGTACGAAATGAAAACAAAAGTGCGCCGTCGAGGTGTTATATTTATAACGCGAACGCGCGCTTACGTGTACGGGCACAGACGTACGTGGAACGCGTCCAATACAAATGGAATCGAACGTTTAATTATCGTTTAATCGATCCAACAATAGCGACCCGTAATTTTTCGAAATATCGACTCGCGATTCGTCCAAACGTTAGTATTTGATTTCATATAAACGTCGCGCGACGTTCTTCCGTGTATTTAGTTAACACTCGTCGTCGGTTTTGATTTCGACAATAACGAACGGTATATCATTCCGTTGTTTTCGCGGTTTTGAGTATTCGAAAATGTTATTATCGATTTCAAAATTGACGCGCTAAGCGTTTCAAAAATGAAACGTAGTAGTATATTTATAGGGAAACGTTTACGGGAAAAATATATAACGCAAATATGACTTAAGTACTGAACAACACGACTATGATCGCGCCAATCGAAGTAATTCCTATTTGCGTCGTATTTCGACGCGTATACGAAAACTGAAACCAATCGGGATCACCTGTTGGTGGACAGAGGGAAGCAATTGCCATTTTCAAGGATAATACTGTTTCGTTTTGTTTTCTCCGACGTTAAAAATATTTATAAATTTTCATTTAGTCGAATACGTAAAAATATATACATATATATATATATCTGATCCGAGCGGATTTTTTAGAAAATTAATCGAACGAAAAATTACGCTAAAACGCATAATTTTTCAATTTTGTCTTAAAGTATTATTATTATTATTATTTAATAACGAGCGTACGGAAAGTTATAAAGTGGTTTTAGTAAAAATTGCATATTACGTTACGATATTATGCATATTCCAAGTGCACTTATGAAAATATTTGGAACGAATCCAAACGAGCGAACGCGTAGAGAATGTTGATCGTAAAAACACACTATAGGTATTGGCGGTACGCGGTAACGCGGATACGATATTGATTACACGCGTCAGATTTCTTGGCAACATATTTTCGGCCTTGACGAGAGTGCATTAAATAAATACGTTTTAACGCGGGAGTAAACGTTCAAAACATAATGTAACGTACTTTTATTTTTACTTACACGCGGAATTGTGGAAAATGTCGAAATATATTTGCGTCACGTTTAAGTAGTACCTACGGTTATTTTCGTAACACAGTGCCTTAAAACGTTGTGTGTGTGTGTGTGTGTGTGGAAACAAAGTTGAGTTGATCAAAGTCTGACGGAAACCTCGAAAAAAAAATTAAATAAATAAATAAAAACGCTATTTAAGGTCTCTGCGCGTATATATATATATATACCGTGGCGTAGAATGGACGGGGACGTACTCGGAATGACTTTTTTCCATTACCTAGTTTTCGAGCCGGAACCGTTATAAAAGACGATACTTCGGACGTGATTAAGTTGCACGTAGACACCTTTTGTTGACCCGATTTGGCGCCGCGGTTTCTAAGTTCCAAGAATAGTAGGTCGTTAAGGGGAAATCTCGGTTTGATAAAAGCGAAGACAAGGACACGCGGAACAATAATGAATTACCGTGTCTACGTAGCTAATAACGTTGCTTACGGCCTTATACCGCCGATTGTGACTAGCGTTTTTCCACGAGTTGAAAATGGTGGTCGCCTTTACGAGATCCTTTTGAACACCGTGTTTATATCTCGTGTAATTGGTATTTCTCCTTCGGGTCGTCCGTTGCCCGAACAGCGTATGAAAAAATGTTCATTCTACACCGATTTAGGTTGCCAATACATTTATCGGGTAATAACAGAAATACCACGTTTTAAATCGCAATCAAAGGATATGGTTCAGAGTGATATATATATATATCGACAGAAGTAAGTAGTTATTATTTCTTAAAGCAATTGTCGTTTTGATCGAAATACTCTCGTTCGTAACGTGTCTCGTTCCCGGGCAATTTTACGATGTCGCGGTTTGACGAGATTTTATTTAACGCGTTCCCGAGCGACATATTTGTCGTTCCTTTCTTTTGCGAACGCCGTGACGATTTGTACACCGACCAAAATCTAGTCAATATTCCGACGCCCGACGAAGAAAAAGAAGAGGAAGCTGCTATTTTCATCTCGTTCCGTCAAACGCAATGATAGTTATCGCGTTCTATCGATTTGATATACAATTTCGATACGCGTTACTTCGCGTACCCGAATTTTCGTTGACATTTTGCGGAATCCCGGTTATTTAGGATCGTGCGCAATTTACGGCGATTTCAAATCGTACGCGATTGTCGTTATTCGACGGGGGATTAAATCGTATTCCAAAATATTGTCCGCGTTGATTAATTATTATCCAAAAACCAAACAGAACGGTGTGAAAATTTAAAATTACCTAGCGTCGGGGGAACACGTTACGTAAAACGAGAGTTGGCCGGTGAAATTAGCGAATTTCACGTTATACCGAAATTTCTTGTCCAATTGATTTGAAGGTATTGTTGATCGCTCGTGTTTCTGAAATGGGATTGCGACGATGTGGGCTAGGGGTAAGCTTAAGGGTGTACGTAATTGACCGTGTTCGAGACAATCAAAGGCTATTTGTCTTATAGCGAGTTTCCCGGTCCAATATAATACGTTACTTTTCGAATTTCTCCGTCATTAGTGGGCTTACGAGCGCGCCGGCGTTTTTGTGTTTTTTTGTTTACGCTCGTTACGGTAGGATATTTTTTTGGCGAAAAGTTCGATTTCTCGGAAATTGTCATATTTACTATCCGCCATAGTTTTACTCGACGAGCGCGAAAAGCTACGAAAAAAGGTCGTTCGTCTTTATATTTTATCGGCGCCGCGTATTTTATTTATTTGTCCGCGATCCCGTTCTTCAGTGGTTTCGGAACTCGCTATGGGTCATGTTTCGACGGCCATTTGAGAATCTCTAGCGTATATGACGACCCGTCGATCAATGCGTTTGGTTTTTGTACAAAACGCCCGAGCAGCTGCTGTTTATTTGCGCCCGACTTCGATGCCCGTTCTTGACGGAACGCAACACTTCAATTAAAGACGGTACGAAATTATCGTAACCGACGGTTTCCTGATATTTCGTTTTAACGACAACCGTCGACGGCCGTGTATTGTTGTCGGAGTAAACTGGTCGTGTATAACGGGCCGACGACGACAAACGCTACGACGGCGGATTTCAATTATCGTTTTAAGTTTTCCGGGATTTCAATTATACAATTACGAACCGTGTGTCGTCGTCGCCGTGTTCCTACCTACGTAAACACGTGCCGCGTCGGCTATGGAACCGGGAAAACAAAGGTAAATCCTTCCGAAACAAAACGGAAAGCGTTGAAGCGCCGCGAAGTGCTATAGTTGTACGGTTTTCGGTGGGATTTCGACTCGTAAGAAAATATTTTATACTCAAACGCGGTGATATATTATACGCCGTATGATCAACCAAAGGCATCAAGAACCACGGGTTGTGTAATATCGTCGCTGTCTAAAACACTGCGCGCGAAAGCTGAGCGATTACGTCCCGAGAAGTAATGGTTGTAATGTCTTTCGGGTCAGATTTGGCGAAACTCCCGAAAAGTCAACAAAAAAAAAAAAAAACCCTTAACCGTCGAAACACTGACGTTTGTTCGTGTCAATTATATCGTCGGGTGTTCCCCCTTCCACGCGCCCGTGTTCATTCGTAACTTATTTCACGACATTATCAAACATGAACGATCTCGATCGTTTACAACGTTGACCAATGCGATTGTCTCGAAACACGTTCGGAATAATATCGCCGAAATAATTTCTAAAACGGATTTTTTCGCGTATTTATTAACGTATTTCGAATCATTTTTTTTTTTTTAATTCAAAAAGAATCGTCAATTACGTGTTCGCGTATTATTCAAACATAGTGAATATGTTATCAAATATACCAAAATGTAATATTTATTTTTTATTTAATGTTTATACTTCAAACGAATTGTATTTCGTCGAATTCGCTTTAAAAATAATGTTATCGAAATGTACAGAATTAGCAATAACGGTGAAAGTAAATAAAGTATACAAACACGCGAAAGAATCATCGTCACGAATATGAAAATTTTGCGTACATTACGAATACCCTAATGGAAAAATATATACAATATTTATGTACATATATTTTTAACTTGTTACGAATTAATTAGAATATAAATTTCGTAAAATAATTGTATAGCTTTATAACACGATACATAGTAACGGAATTCGAATGTATCGTGAATTATAAATGCACACGCGCGCGCGCATCCTTTTTAAATATTCATTATGAAATAAAACGAAACATTTTTGGGCAAAAGTCGTAACAAAATATTTTTGTAGTAATACCAAAGCTTAGTCTAAACGGTTTTTTCAATTTTTATTACACTTTTTTTCAATCTTACTAACGTGTGACTCACGGACATATCCCCAATTAAAATAAATGATTGTTACAAACATATCCGAAAGTGACGTTCGCCACAACTGCGTGTATGTGTGTGTGCGGGCTCCCGCGCAGCCATCCGTTTTTATAAAAAAAAATTGTCTTTATAAAAATCACTTTCGAAAGATTGTCGGACGTCCGTGCGCAATATTTCAAGTGTATGTGTACGCTCGTTGGATACGAAACGCGTCGATAAATCGCCAAACATTAGTTTTGTGCTGGCGAGACTCTACTCTGGATAAACGTGTCGTGAAATTTAATGTATGACGTGTGACAATATTTTACGCCTAAAAAATAAATAAAAAGTTCAACCGATTTCCCGTCACGATGCATTGGACGATGGAACCGTTACCAATAACGATCTATTTTTCGAATTTTACGTTTAATATTAAACGATCGTGGCATATCTATTCGATTCGAGTTGATATGAATTTACGTATGAAAGCACATCGGGCTATCGATCGTACGAGTGTTCGAAATCAATTACATACGAGTATACGGTACCGTAACGTATCGGAAACGAAATACGATTATTTTTCGTGTTCCCGTCGAACGATTTAAAATGTTGTTTCTATCGCAATTTCTTTGTACATTTTCGAATATATTCGTGGAAATTAAACACGAGATACAACGAATTTCCGTTAAACCGAAGCCGTTTCGGGTACAAAGTACGCTACAAAATACAATTTACAAAGCTTTTACAAGTACAAAGGAAAATTGATAGTTGACATTTTGTCGACGGTATTCCGAAAATAGGCTTAATTGGAAAAAAGAAAGTTCCCATCACGGACATAATAAAATACGAACCATTTCTATTGAAACGTACTTGGGAAAGCGTTATTATTAAAAACGATAAATGTTTTTTTATAAAAAACGCTACCATTTTCGGAAATACGTCAAAAATAGTCTCGACGTATAATAAATACCGTATAATCGTGCCGGTGACGTAATATTATTAATTAGCGTGCAAATAATTTCTAAAATGACGTAATACTGTACTCGTAAAATATCAACTTATTATTATAATTTATAAAAGTAAACGGCAAAAGAAAAATGACTAAACAAAATGTACTTACCTATCGACTATTTTGGTGTATATATATATATATAGTTGTACGTTTCTTTATGATCTAACACTTAAAAAAACATCGAGAACAATAAAAGACTATAACGATATAAAAAGTATATACCTAATAATTAAATGACCACAAATATTTAAAAACACGCACTTCGTAATTCGCGGATATAAAAATATAATCGAATAATATTACGTAAAATGTTTTTTGAAAACGCGTTCGAATCATTTCGATACAATATTACGTTATTACGTTTCCCGAATAGCTTTTTCTAACTGGTCGCATAACTCCTTATCGATAATTAAACAAATGTTTAACGATTACGAAAAATAAATGTCGCAACTATTGAAAATAGCGTAACGTCAATATTATGCGTAGAGACGAATTTTCAAGTTGAATATATTCCTCGCACCGCTTAAATTAACGATTTAATTAATTTTAGAAATAAATTGCACGATAATCTACCGATAAATAGATATATCGTGTTAACGATGTAAATTGTAAATGTAATCGCTATGTTTTATACAATAATCGCGTGAATTTAATAGGAAAATGACATTTGTAACGAACAATAATAACTTACCGTGTCTAGCGTGATAGACACTTGCCTTTCGATATCTGATAGATTCACAGGTTTCGCGTGTCTGAAAAAAATTGATAACAATAATTAAACGACGAAAAAGGCGTCTCTATGTATTCGTTAGAAACGTGTAAATATTTTATTTCGGTAATTATTAAACTATCGAAGGGTTATTCACATCGCACGATGTTCGTATATTTTAATATCTGTTCGTAATATTGTACGCTTTGCCGTATGAAATAATAATGTTACAAACTATATTGTAGCGTTACGTAATTTAATTACGAAAGCCTTTTCAGACGTTGAATAGTTAAGCCACTTTTTAATTATTTGCGACTGTATGAAAAAGAAAGAGAGACGACGAACGTAAATAAACTTCTTTATTTAAACTTGTTTTATCGTATAGAATAATAATAATAATAATAATAACCGTTGTAGATATTTATAATATTTAATAACGTGAATGTGACATTTTCTTAAACGCACTTTTTGAACGTATCGTATTAATCATACTATTATCGGTAAACACGTGAAAGAAAGTCTTTTAAATTTCGTACCTCGCTAATTAAATATCTCCGCCGAAGTTTATATTTTAATTGATTCGGAACTTGGGTCCGTTGTTTTTAATCATCTTTGTAAATAAATATCAATAAAAAACTAATTAATACGATATTAATTAGTTAGTCACGACCGACTGAAATATTATAAACGAAGCTATTAAACTTAATATTTCGTCTACGTATATATGCATACATATATAATCCCGCGATAAAATATTCGTCACGAACATTTTGTTACTACATAATTAATTAATTATCGTTAGTATCGGCGACGATATCATACCGGAATCTGGTTAGTCAACTCGCTTTACAATTTTCATTTTTTATTTGACGCCTGTCTCCCAAGACTTTATGTGTACGGCTCTTCGGGTGCCCGCTGCGAACGTTAACGCGTTCCTTTTTTATCGACTCTATCCATTTATAATTATTTAAACGTTGTCGCAATATTCGTTTTAAAATTAATTACGTCAACTATTGTTTCAATTTAAATGTACGTCGTTTATTACGAGAATAGGCTTTATGTATTAAGAGTATTATTGGCTGCATTTCAATCTGGTTGCGTGCGATTGTTTAAGAATTGAAACGTGAATTGAAGATACGTTAATAATAAAAATAAATTAATATTAATAATATTTAATAACATTACGAAGCGTATTTATAATAAATAAATAAATATATATATATATAGTATAATATTTAGTTTTATATATAAATTAAAAGTTTTTTTATACAAAACCAATAAAATAGCGTAAACACAACTTCGGGTCCTTTGTGGTGGCTATAAATTGTACGAAATATGCGCGCACGTATTACAGATAATTTGAGGTCAAAAAGTAAAGAGAAGAATAATAGAAAGCGTTTAAGAAATGAACAAAAAAAAATCATGACGTTAACGAGAAACGTAAAACCTACATCGGTCTCGTAACGAATTGTTTTCTATTTTAATCGTGCACGCTTTTTAAAGCCGAACAAACATATTTCCAAAGTTTAATGTACCGTATATAATCAATCGGAAATTGGATTTACATAGATATAGATTAAACTTGGAATATTGTGTCAAAATCGCGAATTTCTATTATTTTTCAATAATATATATATATATCACTGTCGATATCTGGTTACCGGGTTCTAGATCTGTTATACCAATCCATCGTGGTCAAAAGCGTAATGCACTTGGACCGAACTAAAAAAAAACACGTTTTTGTTTTATTGAAAACCGATTATTATTTTTATATTAATTACGTAATATTCGACGATAATGTTATCTTACGAACGGATGTCACGTGGTTAAATCACGGACAGTAATACGTGTTTTCTTCGATGACTGTTAAACGTCGATGACCGGAACACTATGTGTTTTATATACAATACACTTTGCTTCCATATCGCTTAAATATATGTACGAAAAAACGTGAAATTCGGAAGTATACACGATATTTTTTAGATGTTGATTAATCCGGTAATATTCGTGAATTCCGTTCGTATTATACAAGTGTTTGATGGGAAATCAAAACGAAATATTCTTACGTTTATAAACGTACAATTTTTGTAAAAAGCCAACCAATTTCGACTACCCGACGTCGGGCTAAAGATTATTTTAATCGTTTAAATTACCGTTCGTTTTATACAATTCGACGGATATGTGAATGTTGTTCGATATTTTTTACCTATTTAAATATTAATTTGTAATCACCTCGGGTTCCGAAAATAATCCTTAAATATACGACACGGCGCGCTCCGGGCATACCTGAAAATTCCTTTTAAACGTTCGAAATTCGTCGAATCACGCGTCATTTACGAAAAGTGCGTGGTTCAGTTTTTCAAGTACGGCGTTACGTTCCTATAATATTTTGGTAAATAAAGACGGCATTCGTTGAAACGTCGACCGAAATACTTTATTCGCCGAGAGTCGGTATTAGCGAGTTAATAAGATAACGAAAGTAACTTCGCGGATCATTTTCGGTTTAATATTAACTTATTTCCCCTCGCGTTAACGTCAAATCAACGCTTTTTTAAATTTTAATCGGAGCGGTTAATTCGATTATGAATATTCATTGCCCGCGGTTTATTCGATTATTTGTCAACGTGATTATCCAAACGCGTTCCAGACGAACGAATGCAATAGGCCGCCAAATAAACAGAGGCAAACTACGTCGGTTGCCGTATAAATTGTCGAAAATTTTCACGGTACGTTTTCAACGTTAGCTAAGCCAATAACGTCAATAATATCACAGAATAGATTAATCAGAATGGACATTGATAATGAATTATGTGAGAAGTATAGGTAAATCTGATAAACGAATTCGCCATCTTTTTGGGAGGAAAATCAGTATGACCATAAAAAAAATATGTTTTTGTAAATAATAATAATTTTTTTCTCGATTGTAAATTGTAATGTATTATACACTGTACATATATGAATACATTAAAATTTACAAACGAGAAAGAGCGTCACGTTTACGATTTTTTTTTTCTAGTCCATTTTAACAGGCTCTGGACAGCGTTAAATGTTATCAATAATAAGCGGCCATTTTTTTGGAGGAAAATAATATCAATAATATTCTGCGATAACATTTAAGAGTGTCCGGATAATACGGCCAACGAAGTCGGGCTCCGACTTCGTGTTAGAAAAACAATTAACGAAAAATCGTCAGCTAGCCGGTCGTCAACGTAATTATGGCGTAAAATAAATACGGTCGCGGGTAGAGTGGTACACCCGGACGGGATTTCGTTATCGATCGGAGTAATAATTACCGTTCAATTACGGACGTGTTGGCGTTACGATAGTGCCGCGGTTGGAACGGTTAAAACCAAATTCATTAGTAGACGATAAACCGCGGTCGTGCCCCCGGTGGCCCGCCGGAACGTCGGTCCCCGACGCCGGTGTTTTATTTGTTACGGGAACGACCCGCGGTGCTGTAAATCACACGGCGCCGCGGCGTGTACCCGGTACACGGTCGTTTTCCGTTTCTTTTTTCGTTTATTCGTCTACTCCATTCTTCCCCCGTCCGTTGTTATTCCCGTGCTCGCCTCGTTTCGCGTTCGTCGTCTTCCCCGTATTCTTTCACTTCCAACCCTCCTCTCCACGGCCGCTTCCGTCCCACGATCCGAAAATAATATACACCCCACACACACAACCCCCCCGTCCGCCCGGCACAGATCTATATACACGAACAATTCCAGAAGTTTCACACCGAAGAAACGTTGTTTATGACTCTGCCTCCACCTACGCTTTCGCTTACACGAGCACGCGGCCGCACACACACGCACGTACACGCACACCTGTATGTATACATAATTTTCGTCGCGATTCCCACCGGACCATCCAGCGCGGCCTAGAACGGCGCGACACGACAATTTTATAACCCGCTTGGTGTGGTGGCGGTGGGTGGGGTGGGGGAAGAGGGTGATGGGGAAAAGGCGTACGTAACTCTTATACAACCACTCATCCCGCGCCGCTTAAGACCGTACGAATTTTCTACGCCTCACTTTCCGGCTCTCTCGTTGCCGGTTGTTGCGTGGCCCAGGGGTCCCTTTGAAGGCCTCTGTTCATCTGGTTTCAGGAAAACCCGTGACGATTGTTCCCCGCGAAAATTCGGATACGTCCGTACGTTCGTTTACAAGCGCAACGGCGGAACAATTCTGTACTCTGAATTAGTTACGTTAAAATAGCGAATTCGAACGGGAGTTTACTATTCGCCACTAGTGGGACGGTCACGAAGATTTTTAAACGTCACGCGCGTTCGCTTCACAGAAAACGTCCACGATGTACTAAAAATAATGTTCGGCTCCGGGCCTTAATTGTTACGGTGGCTCGAAAACTGTTACTATTATTACGTTCTACTAAAAATATGTCCATTATTCGATCGACGTTCGCGTGGCGTACCGAATACGAAATTTGTACCGCAACCCGTGGACTGTGCTGGGTCCTCCGCCCATTTCCCCGGAGTTTTCTTAAACGTAAAAAAAAATATACGATCACTAAAAATTGCGAACAACCCCGGCTAAATTGTAGTCATAACCGATTATTGTTTTTTTTAAGAGCTCCGATTGTCGTAAAAAAGAGCTCAGACATGCGCGGTATTTTAAACTACTATCGTCGCTCGGAATCGTTAATCGACTGAAATTCTCGTTTGATTTTATCGTACGTACGATTATTATCGTAAATAAATTACTAGAAAAAATACGAATATTTCGTACGTAAAAATCGTTATAGTCGTTCGAGCTATATGGTTTAATAAATATTTCGCTGAAGCGAACTGTGATTCAATATAAGTAGTGGCGAATGGATCGTTCCCCTCCAAAAAAAAAAAAACCGTTCCTAATTAATTGGCGAATTTCGGATAATTCGGTACGTACCCGGCAGGTGAATATGAACAATATTGGTTTTAACGGCGTGTACGGTAGTTGTTTATATCGAAATTGATTTGGGGGCCGGTCGAAATACGCCTCTCCGAACAATGTCAAATTATCTTTTATTAAGCGCCATTAATTTCCGAACGTTCTGAAAATGGGAGAGACGACTCGAAGCAATAAACTAACGAATACAAAGGGGTAGTTAATAAAAGTAAAGAAAACCCTATATACGTTACTAATAAACTCGATAGACTTGGCGCCGTTTGCTTTCGGAATTAAAACGTATTTATTTATTTACGCGAAACGTGTTTTAATAAAATTAACGCGTTTATGGCGTAATTTCTTTTTTTACTTCGATGTCGCTCTTGGCAACCTTAAAACGTAAAAAGCTATAGCGCTATTCGCAGATTTACGCTTAATTTTTACAACTCCTTGAATTATTCATAAAAACGAACCGTTGGAAAATATAAAATATTACGTTGTATAAAGCGAAATAAATTTTCGTAAAGTTGATTCCGAGTACACGCGCGACGGCCTTCATACTCGGATTTATTCGTTTCGGTTTTTCATAATCCACGCGTTTTACAATCAAACGATCGAATTTTTCGGATTAAAATTTACAAATCGTCGCGTATACGTTGAACGCTACGTTAACAATCACGTTGTAATCGAGTTTCAAATTATTTTACCGTATTTCGAATATACCACTAATACGTTCAAATCGTTATATTTGCGTGTATAACTCGTAAGAGTAGGATAATTAATTACGTCCGTTTGATAAAACGGTCTTGACCTTATAAATTATCGTAAAATAAAAATATAAGTAAAAACGATTCACGCGATCGTTATCGTTAGTTCTATTACGTAAATAAAAGTTTTAAGTAGTTTGTTAATTGCGCGTAAATTATTAACGGATACGATATAAAAACGCGTGTGATTATTTATATAACACCTGTAAGACGTTAAAAACGTAAATGACTCGTCACATAATAGAACGTTGCGAAAATATATACAAACAATAGAATATTTTTTTTCGTTAACGGGACGATTGGTTATTTCAATTTAGAACTTAACCATTATATATATAAAACGTGCGCGTGTGTAATATTTATTGGAAAGCACCGAAAATGTTCAAAAACAAAACAGAAAACTGTAAAATTCAATTTTAGGACTTTATTTCGCAAATGTAATATTGCGGAAACAACGAGAAATATCGGAACTCGATTTAAAGTCAATTTAAGAAATATTAAAAATCCAGGAAACGGTATAAAATCTGTCAGGCACCGGGCAACAATTTTATACAATTTATTAATATCGTTGGGAAGAAAATTCCGTAGAAACAATTTAAACTGGGGACGAAAAATCGGAACGAAGCGAATATCGGGCCACGCGACGATACGGTCGTAAATAAGTCGACCTCGGCCATTTTCGTAATATTACGCGCGTCCGCGCCACTGCGTCATCCGAACTCGTCGCGATAATACGAACTGATTGCGATCACGCGTGGGAATACGTTGTGCCGAGGAGTGCAAGGCCACGCGGAATAATGTAATGTTTAATGCATGCGCAACTGTACAACCCGAGGACTCGAATTTTATCGTCGAGACCACAGCTTTGATTAATTTCTTAGGTAAAATGTTAATAAGAAGATACCGAGGGCGAGAAATAAATTAACGTTAAAATTTCGCGCGCGAGCCCCGAATGTATCGCGTTTAATGGGGTGCAGCGTGGTGGGCACAGAAAGATAAAAAAAAAGACATTCCCCCGTTACTCGTCAAATTCGTGTTGGACGAACTTTCGTCTTCGCGGAACACGTGATTTAGAAATGTCTTCTTTTCGACGTAACTATTACGGAACAAGTCGTTTTAACGTCGGTACGCAATTCTATCGTACGGTTATTAAACACGATCGTTTTAAACGATTCCGCGTTACCGATTTGACGTATGTGTGTTGTACGTGACGTGACGGACGAGTCTGTTGTATTCGACGAAAACAAAAATATGAACGCTCCCTACTCACCCCGAGAGCGATAAGAAACGATCGTCGCGTTTAACGCGTCGGTATACATCGATTCGATCAAATTCGTCCCGGCGATAGTTGCACACTTTCGGATTGTATCGCCCGGGGCGCTAGTAACGTTCCATCGAGTTTCGGTCGACCGATCGAAGTTTCATCGTAATTGTCAAAGTAAATTATCGGTGTAAAGTAGACAAGCAAACGGACATATTGTAAAACGTTTAATCGGATAGCGTTCCGACCAATATACGGCATCGACAACGGTAATCGCGTATCGTAAAATTGATTTTCGTTGAAACATCCGCGTCTCGTGTCCGCACTACCCAAGTACTACTATAAAATCACAAGAGGGAAACAATTTTGTAATTAACGAAAACGCGCGACGAACGTTCCAACGGCCTTACTATTTCCGAGTAAACCCATTTTCCTTCTCTCGGTCCACGGTGACGAAAGAAACATAACGTATTCCCGTTTCATCGTATTCGCCTTCGATCGAAGACTTACGTACATACAGCGTGTTCGGATTTTCGTTCTCCGTATTTCGCTGGTGATAAAAACAACGTCGACATTTTGACGCGCCAAAAACGTATCAGAGCCGGTATACGAAAATACGCTCGTCTCGAAAACCGCGTGTTAACGACGTTCGCTTCGTCGGCAATTACTACGGTTTTAATCATTTCCACCTACGATCGAGTAAATCGTAATCGTTTTGCGTTTGACCGGTTCGAGATCCGTTTCGAACACGTTCGTCCGTCGTCTTATACGCGCGTACGTCCGTTCCGTATCGTCAGCGAGGGATACCACTTTACCCATTGAGACGGCGGACGTGTCGACGACGCATCTTTCGGGTCGTTCGGACAACCGCTAGGATTTTCAACATTGAAACAAATCGCCCTCTTTCTCTTCCCCTGTTCCCATCCAACCGGCGCGATCTTTTTTTAAACTTTCGACTCGCCGACAACACCACGGACGTATTCAAAATCTTTATCTCTGCGAGTGTGAGGAAAAGCACTTCGCCGCGCAATACCCCAAAGACCCTGACAAAACGGTCGAATGTACGTTGAGAAACGTACGGCACAATAACTTAAAGGGTTACCCCGAACTCTTCCTTGTACACGCACACACAACCAAGTGGCGACGTCCCTTCGGGACTTTGGAATTCGAACGCGTAAAATCCCCGAACTCAATATTAATCTGTCATATTAAATACGCTCGTCACATTCCGTTCTAAAGCCGACGACTACAATCAACCGTCAAATAGCCGAATTTAGACTTTATTATTATTTATCGCGACGTTGCGATCCGCAAGTATTTCGATTAAATTCGATCGTTAATCGGGTAATTACGTAGTTTACGAAATTTATAACACGTTAAAACGTGTTCAACTTGTCGATATCCATATCGTTGTAGTTTTTTAAAACTGTTTATGACGGGCGGAGCTTTGAAATCAAAAATATTATAATATGATCGCCGAAAAGTAAATCGCCAATTGTGACGTTTTATGAAATTAGTAATTCTACGTATCTTTTTTTTTCATACCCGACGTATAATATATAATATATATATATATATATATATATATATACACACACACGTATAATTATAATTATAATAATATACTTAGAATGAAAAATTGGTTTATCGGGATTTTTATTTTTCGAAAATAATTTCAAATACGATTATCCTACGAGAAAATGCCGTAATATAAATACGAGGGAGTATATTTTTAATTCGATTACGCTTCGCTTATACTTTACTACGTGTCTCTAAGAAGAAAAGTTGTTAAAAACCTCAAAAAAGTCCACAGTAATAGCATACGTTTAATACTGTGTCGAATTATAAGTAACATAAACGTACGATATGTATAAAAAAAAAACAACCGTCCGCGATTAGTAAAAAAATAGGTCGGCCAAAACTATTGCCGCAATAAGTCTGGCTAGTGCGAGGCGCGCTCGCCGTTTCATCTCTCGTTTGACTAATTCGCGGATAGGATTATCCGAAGAAAACTAACGATTACTTACGTAATACGTACTGGTCGGTGCGAGAACGACGGCCACCGATGTGGAGACTATACACGCGAGAGCGGATTAAGCGGTTGGTGGCTCATAGGCTATGCAAATTTCGCGTCTCTAATATTACTACGAGGAAACTTTCAGAATAGTTTTAAGTACTTAAGTAAAGCGCATTTTTGAAAGGAGTCGTTAAACATTTCGACAACGATTGATTAAGATTAAACAGCACAAACGTGCGGCGTAACGTCCGACCGTTATTGTCGAATTCGCCCTTATTTATGAAACAATAAGAAACGATATTGTACAATCAGAGCGCGAATATAAATTAAAATACTAATCCAATATTTATCATAAACGTTATTATACGCGCGACAATTTTTTTTTTTTTTGTTATTTGTTCCGTACGTTCGAATTTAGTTTTATTTTCGTACTACATCGGCGTAAAAATGATTGCAAAAGTAGTATTTGCCCGTTTTAGTCGACTTTAATCATATTAAGAGTAGAATTTACGTTTTTGCGGAAAAAAATCGATTGATTTTCGTATAAATTCGTTTTGTACATAACCGTAAAATATTTTGTAAACGCAAACTCTTTTTTGTAAAACACTTGAAACAAATATATTAATTGACGCCTAGGTCATTATGATTTTAAAATTTTACGAATTCTACACGTTAACCAGAACATTATATTCTCCGAAAGTTACATGGTACCAATTTGTTAACAGAATCTATTTTCCGAGTAAGTTTTTAATTGCGAATACTAGTTTAATATGATTACTCTTATATCGCATAATATTAACATTTTGTTTTATGATTTAACGCTAATATATTATAAAGTGCGCTTCTTCTTAAACGAATTTAATTACCGAGTAAATTGTTTATAATTTTCTCTGTTTATGTTAATTTTCTTTTACCTTTTTGATGTAAAATATGTATATATATATATATATATTTATTTTTTTAATGTACGTACTTTGAAGTTTATTTTAAATAAAAATTTAATTTTCCTGTTACAAACAATGTCCATATAGAATAGCTTACTTTAATTATTAGCGCACAACGTTACAAATTAACAAAGTTAATTAATTTCGAATGAAGTTCTTACTTTTTATGTTGTGTACCGACCAAAATATATTGGAAATATTAGGTACGATACTAATTTTCGATATAATAAAATGCGATTATATGACGTATTTTTTATTGTATAACCAAATCGTTCGTTTCCTCCCGTATAAATACGTTTTACTTGTTTTGTCGTTTCAAGGAATAAAACTCAAAATTATCCGAGTATTTATTTAAAAATTAAAGTTCGAACTACGTTCAAAAACAAATTGAAACCTCGTAAAAACAGACATTTGACGAAATTCTCGTATTTATATTATATAATCGAATACGATAATTTTCAAATTTCTACATCTCTCTCTATATATATACACTGACACACACACACACACACGAGTTTTCGGATAAAAATTTGAGTATTATTTTATTAATAGCTTTTATTAGAAACGAATTATACACGAATAATAGTTTCTCGAGTTTTCAAGTTGTTTCAGAACATTTTTACTTAGAAAATATTCGAAAAACCTGTATTATTACGTATTGTTTTTTGAGACAGCGCGAACCACGTTTACTCGCTCCGAACGTTGAATGTAAACCCCAAGTTTTTTTTTTTTATTAAACCTGTCAAATAAACAAGTGCATCCGCCCTTGTTAACATTTCTACGATGAAAATTGTCTACAACAAATGTTTATATAACCATCGTCTCGTTATTTGTTTTCCCTTCTTTTGTCGAAGCATCGACAAATTCCCGATACTCGACACTCGTATTTCGCGTTTTTTCGGTTTATTCGATAATAATATATTGGAAACGCGCCTACGCCAACGCGCAAGCGTGTTTGTATCACGCTTGTTATATTGATTACACGCGTTAATGCCGAAGCCGTTATAAATTCGAAATGGGATTATTTGCCGAGGAAGACTGGCGCTTGGACTATTCGTATCGCGTTTACGGAATACACTCAACACGAAAAACGCTATGGTCGAAACCGATAAGTACCGCGGAAACCGAAACGTGTGATTTACGCGCAACGATCCCGGCGAAACTCTGTAAAGAAAACTTTACGGTTGATACTGTTCTCCGGTTTCGCTAAATCGAATCGTGACACGATTGTCTCCAACGCAACGTCACGCGGCGATTATCAACCGAGAGGAGATAAATATGATTTCGAATCGACGCCATTTTCTATCCGTCGCTATTAGACGACAACGATGACGACCAACTTGGAGCGTTTAAAACGTACGCCAATTTTTACTCGTTTTCCAGTAATTAATTCGAATAAATAATTATCCGTTCCTTAAGTAAACGTCGCGTTTTAAACGAGTTATTATTTATTCGATATTTTTTCGTTTTTATCCGAAACCCGACGAAAAATTGATTCTTACGAGGTTCGATTTTTGTTTTTTTTTTTTTTTTGATCGGTAATACTTTCGTACGACCTGTAAAATTTCTCTGGATGTTACACGCGTGATGATTCACGTCGAATTCGAACGGCCCCACATAAACTAGTAACATTCCGTTTACGGAACTCGTTTATATTGCGCACCAACGAACGGAGACTATTGTATGGACCAATAAGAGTATGAACATTAGTCGTTTTCCGTTGTCCGTGCGAAACAGGATTTACCCATCGACAGAACAGAAATGCCACGGCCGTCATGTACGGCGTCGACTATATTCGCCATCGTTATATTATTATATAATCGTTATTATTTATTATATAATAATAAAACACCGCGAAACTATACACGCCATATATATATATATATTTAACGTTTGTTAATATTTGAACGCGGCGAACGGATTTCGTTAAATAACGAAATATTTTTTCATCGCCAAACGCGCGGCCTTTTCGTTTTATTCGTGCGTAGATCGGGTATTGGGGTCGATTCACTAAATATACGATCCGAAGGCAATGTTTAAGTCTTCTGTCCAATCGTGATGATTCGATCGCTAGAAACGTTGGCTTGTGAAGGTTTCGTCTAATCAAGTCTAATCAATCGATAGTATATCGTCGAAGGGGTTTTTTTTTGCCGAATTTCTTTCGTATTTCGCGCGTTCGACGAATTACGATACGAACACGCACCTAATAACCCGTTTTATAACCAACGTCGCGGTAATTGTTAATCAGCGCGAACGAACGGTTCACGTTTTATACACAGTCGCTTACGTATTCGCCTAAAAATATGTTCCGGCAAGACAAACAAGTAGTTATAGTAACAGTCTGGTTAGTAAGCTATATTCGAAATCGTTTGAGCATACCAAGCAAGTAGTAAAGTTTTAAAAAGAAAACCGGTAACTTGTTAATTAGGAAATCGTTATAAAACGCGTATATTAATTGTCGAGTACGCGTAAGTATGTTTACGCGTTTTGAACGGTCCATTATTCGGCGCGCGGAAAACGTCATAAAACCGGGTTGGGTTAGTTAAGTCGGACCGAGAGCGTACAAAAATTAACGAAGACGATATATTATTATAAATAACGAACGGAATCCGGCGTACGATAATTTACGACCCAAAGGCGTTTGTCGCGCTGATAAACGCAAAGTCCTCGGGCCTATAAATAGGTGTGTCTTCGGAGCTAATTTGTCAAGGGCCAACCCCTTCCCCCTGAGCGCATCCACAAGAGGTTTTTTCCTCGTCCCATTCACGTCCAACACGCGCGTATCACCCTTCGGCGGTACATTGTTTAAAATTACGGAGACCGCGCTGGGTTTTTTTGTATCCGGAAAGTGTAACGTGACCATAAATCGCGCGTTTAATTTATTTTCGCTCGGGCCAGGTGTCACGCGTAAAATATGCCGTCCTTTTTCGTCCCATACACGTGGCTCGTGAAGTATTATCGACGAGAACCGTGAAAATCGTAACAAAACAACGTTTGGTATACACGTCACGCGAAATATGTTGGTTTTCGTTAAGACACACGCGCATTCGATTTAGAGATGCTTCGCGCGTCGCGTATCGTCGAATACGTTTTAAATACGGACGAGCCCCCGTGGCGGCGTCGTTTCGAATTTTTTCGTTCCGCCACTTTCGTTCGGCTACAAAACCCCTGTGCCGAGCTACTGGCGAGAAAATTGAACGGTCGCTAGCGTCATATCTGGCTCAGGACACCCTTAAATGTTATCACAGAATATTATTGATATTATTTTCTTCCAAAAAAAAAATGGCCGCTTATTATTGATAACATTTAAGAGTGTCCAGAGCCTGTTAAAATCAACTAGAAAAAAAAACTCGTAAACTTGACGTTCTTTCTCATTTGTAAATTTTAATGTATTCATATATGTACAATGTATAATACGTTACAATTTACAATCGAGAAAAAAATTATTATTATTTACAAAAACATATTTTTTTCGTGGGTATGACCATACTGATCCTACCTCCAAAAAGGTGGCGAATTCGTTTATCAGATTTACCTATACTTCTCACATAATTCATTAATCAGTGTCCATTCTGATTAATCTGTTCTGTGGTGATATGACCACGTATTTTATCGCGCGCTATAAACGATTAATTCACTGGTCGGTCTTTTTCGCCAATATTCGCGCCGTTCGTTTTCTACAAATAATTGTCGACCGTCCTACGGACGACTGTAATCGGATTAACGGCGTAATAATAGCGTTTAGTTCGCGTAATGACGCGACGCGATTACGGGACGTTTTTAAACAGACCGACGTATGGTCGTCCCACAGACCAAACGTATAAATTACGACGGTAATTATCGTAAACTACGAAATAAGGAAAATATCGCATTTACTACGTTCGGTATCGAATAGACGTTTCCCGATTGCTGCGAGCGTTAAACCGCCGCAATTTGTTCCCCTTCCGGTTTACGGTCAACGGTATTTCAATCGGCTGGCACGAAATAGCGGCGAATACGGAACGAACGTGCGTCGCGGGCGTCCGGCAAAATCGGGCGCGTAAAAACGTCGAGCTGTTCACGCGATACTTCGCGCGTTAACAAGCCGCGCACCTATAGCGGAAAATTACCTAACCGGAACACCGTGTTACGGTCGGTCGAGCGACGAACGTATAACTCGTACGGTTTCCACGTTGTCCCGAACGAAATCTTTCGCAGCTAATAAATGTACGCGACGTGCCGTACGCGTCGGTTCCGAGCGAATTGCCACCGGGGTAAGTGGTAAGTAACCGATTTTTAGCGGCCGCGTAACATTTCGTTCCGAGTCACCGCCGCAATTATTATAAACGTTCGGCAAAACGTTCCGAATTTTCGCCTATAATGTATGGCCCGATAAACGTGTTCGAATACAAACGACGGCCAACGGGTTTTCACGGGCGAAAAAATTATTCGAACTTTAAATTTTTCCCGAAAAACGCGTGATTATACCGGAACTAATATTATTCGCGATATTTCATAATCGCCATCTTGACTAACTAATAAATTATTCAATTTGAAACAGAAACGGGATTTTCATTACTCAATTACGCGTTTCTTTTTATCAAATAATGAATGTATACGCGAACCGTAATTCTAAGCCTATAAATCGCCCGAGAATTATTAACGAAAGCTTTCGTTCGTTTTTAAATCTATTTACGTTATACATTCTAATTTGTCCGCGGTCCGCCTTAAATTTTACCATTCTCGATAGCGTAGTTTTAATAGAATTAAAATTCCGGGACCCTTCGTACAAATGTAAATTTAGATTTTAAATCAACCGCCGAATGGGGGAGGGACGGAAGGTGTTCCGTCGTACGGACCGACGTAATTTTCGTTCGTGAGCCGAATAACGTTTCCAATTCGCTAATGTATATTTTAGAAAGTTCGGAATTATACAGAAACTCTTAATAACGGCGAACTTCGACAATTCTGCGAATACCGTGCGCACAAAAAACGGAGTACCGTTTGTTCGCGTTATATTACGGTTTTCTCGCGGCCAACCTGGTGAACCTGTGAACCGCGTAAACTATTATTTGACGATATTAAACAATAGTTTAATAAATAAATACGCGTCCGTAGAACGAACCTTTGTCGTGCTCTAGTTCTAACCGAAAACCGTTTTAATACGAAATTAATTTACGCGAATCGACGGGTGGAAAATGCTCCGAGAAACTTCCGTTGGGTACTGAACATAATAATCACATCGTTAATGGCGAAGAAAACGCGCGCGTTTATTAATATACACGCGGATTTCGCGATTAGTCGGTACGATTGATATGTGAACAAAGCCGCTCCGATACATTTGCCGCACGTTTTATTTATCCCCCGGTCTCCGTTGATTTTTAAATTCGTCCGTTTCGCGTGACAAACGAGCTCGAGACCTTTGGGATCTGTTGATGAAGTTTTTCCGGTTTTTTATATCCCTTAAAGGTAGCCACACCGATAGCGTTTAATGCTAATCATCGGGCACGCGATTCTTGGAGCGTAAAAGGGACTAAAGCGGAATTTACGCGTATACTTTAGAAAAATCACTCGATTTATTTATTATCTACCGTAAAGAACGAAACGTTTTATTGTAATAATATACCGTGTACGCTATTAAAATAATATTCCGCGTCGAATCTATTATTATAATAAAAACTAAACCGTTAACATAAATAAACGGTTTTATCAATTTATGATATAGTTTTAATCGTGAATTCTCTTTTTTCTTCTAATTATGTGGCTATTACGTTCGTAAAATACTTTAAATCGTATATTTGACACTGCGATAATACACGTATTATAAATTTGATTCGTTTTTAATAATCGAAACGTATCTCGAATTATTATAACGAAGTGAACTTCGCGAAATTGTTTATTGCAGTGTGTAGATGCGTTACTTTACGATTAAGTTTCTCTATAATAACTGATCAAGTGTACCATTCACACATACGCAAACATATATATATATATATATATATATAGTTTAAAAAAAAAAAATACTCAACCAATTCACGAGGGTTTAGAAGAATCAATGAAATGTGACTTATTGCTAAACCGACGTCCAGAGCTCAAGGGTGGACAGGGACAAGCGCGAAAGTGTGTACACTTACAGGCTCGCGCGCAAGAATTGATTCTCTTTGTATACATTGTATACCCTTAGGTGTTCTATTACAAGGCTCATTTGCGGTAGAAATTGTTTTTCGTCTTTGTCGAAGTTTTTACAGTACAGTCCGAAAAAAACTGGGAAGCCCTTGCCGAAATTGGCTCGGCGAAAACGGCCTTTACCCGTGATATTAGGATCGCTATTGTCCCGTTGTCGTTTTTATTAAATACCATTTACCACCGCCTATTCCTATATAAATAAATATATACCTTTTATGACGGTACACGCCACAAAATACCGATCGTTTTTGCTGAACTCCTAACAACCTGTTTGCCGCGTTCGATTTTCGTCCGACTCGTAATACGTATTGTTAATATCAATAACGCGTGATATACTGTTAAAGGTACACGTCGGTTAAAACGGCAAAATAATTAACGTCCCGATAACAACATAAATAAGCGTTTTTAACGAAATCGACGTGAAATAATGATATAACGTTATAATACGTAGTATTTACGGGATAGAGAAAATACAATTTCGAATATTTACTACGTAATTTACCGTTCGGAAGTAACAACTATGTTTCGAAAACGGCTGACTGTTATCGACAGTTAAATACGCGTAGTAACGGAAAATTTAAAAGGCTTTTAGAAATATTCGACAAAATTAAAAACGCCGTACGTATTTTATTTTTTATAGTCAATCGTTAATATTAACCGCGCAAATCGTAAAACTAAACGAGCTTTTTAGGCGCGTAATATGTTATACGTGCCGAAGTTTCTTAATGAATATTAAACGATCCCGGCAAAAATAATCTACGGCACGCGAAAGCCACATAAAAAGTTTACGAAGAATAATCCGCGACCGAATGCCGTTTGTTTTTTAGTGACGTTCGTCTAGAACGCACAGCTACCGATATTGTACGGGTGTTGTGGAACGAACGTGAAAAGTTTCGGCCGCGAGTAAATTAGCTTAACCGAAAAAGACGACGAACGTTCCAGAAATCGTTGGAATTTGAAAGCGAATATTTGAAACGTCTAACGAGCCCTCGACATGACCGACCCGGTTGAATCGTTGAAACCTTTGTACGTTCATGACGTTTACACCGCGTCCGTCGATTTCCCGTATTATCCGGTTATAGCCTTTGTCAATTGAATTTTATCGTCGTACGTCACGGAATTCGGAATAAATAACATTTCGTCCGTATTACGTTGAAGCAACGGTAACTCGTTGAAATCGATATTGAACGATTATTTCTGATTTCCGTTTTTCTTTGTACCAACCTAACCTAAATTATCGCCGTACATTTATGTCGTTCGCTGCCTCATATATAAATACGCGATGGCCGAGACATCGCGATTTGCTTTTTAACGCGACACTCGTATTATTATTGGGTTTTTATTTCCCGGATATAGTGGCGTTCTATTTAGATTTTGATCGATTTATCACGCAGATTTCGTACAAAATATCTCCGACTATTGCAATAGCTTAATTTTACTTAATCGTGTACCCTATCGCTTTATTACGGGGGCGTTTTCCCTTCTTTGCCGTCTTTCGCCTTAGCGCGCTCATAATATTGTAAGCGAATATCGCGTTGTTGAGCCACAAACCGTACTCGACGGAATGGAAAAATATTCGAAACGGTCAAATCCGTCCATGAGTTCGATTTTCTATCATTTTTACGCGGACCCGTGTTTACTCAATTTACAAACGTGAAATTCGTTTTCAAACGAACTACTTCTCCAACACCAGTCGGTCGTTTATTAAACTCACCGATTTGACACGTTACCGTCCTGATTGGTTTTTATCGAATACCGGAATAGTACCACCGGGAAACGGTTTGCCCGTTACACAAAGCGCCTCCAAAAACGTCTTCTAGTTACCCGAGCGAACACTTATATATGTATAATTGCCGTACAGACGGACCTATACCGACGAATTATACCGAACGGTAGTCGTGTATATGCAGCGCGCGCAATGCGCGTAGATCGGCCAATTCGACGGTGGCGTGGAACAATTAAAAAGGAACCGCCGGGGCTCTTCGCGAAATCGGCCTACGGGGAGAGACGTCGTCGATTCGCGAACCGGAAGAGATATGTAGCGGAACTGACGTAACGCGCGCAAGATATATTCAATTATTCTCGTGCGAAGTTCGTCGCCGCTAATAGCAAACGCGCTTTGTACGAAATGTGAGCGCGGTGTCAACACCGGGTATTAAAATATTCGCGCGCGGTCTGAAAAAGACGAGTTTATTCGGAACGCTCGAAACAAAATTGAACTTATGCAAAATTCGCCGAGGCGTCGCCGCGAACTGTATACGATAACAAAAGTGACGATAAAAATTATCGCGATTATTTAAATGAACCCGCGGTACGTACGCTCAGTGCATATTATATTTCACAATTAACGCCGTCGTTTTTGAGTTCGAAAAAACTGTCTAGTCGACAATTGAAAAATCGTTTTTGTCGCGAATTCGAACAAAACGGAACCGCTGTATCCGTTAACGAAAAATACGTTTCATTTATATTTTTATTCGTTTTGTTTTCGGTTTTTACGGTAAATCGCCCGTTATTTTTTTTATTTGCCGCGTATTTATATCGCTTACGCCAGTTGACGATAACATTATTTAGTCTATGCGCGGGCGAATTGGATTACGAGAAAGTACGTGTATGCATATATATATATATACGTATATACGCTCTTATTAAAAACCAAAAATAGCGTCTCCGGTGGTTTTCTGGCAAAGTTACAAATTGAAAGTCGCGGCGTTTAAACGCTATTAAAAGACAATCAAACGAGCTAGGTTTATACGTATCAGAGATGATATAAGACGAGGATATGCGTTGGGTTTTTCTCGATACCAATTTTATGACCGATTACCGGCAGAATAAATCGGGTAGAAATCAAAATAAAACGGCTTTGCTCGAATCCTCGTACCGTATAACGGTAAAATAGAGATTACGACGGTGTTTAGTACTATTGTTTCTTATCGTCCATCAAAATGGACGCGTGTTTCACGTTACTTATATTACGATTTTTGCGTAACGCGTACGTTCCCTGGACGGCATTCGGTCGATTCGATAAAATTATAAAACTAATCGGTTCGTTCGACGAAACGGATTATTTTCCATAGTTTTGATCGAAACGCCATCGGGAGCAAAATAATTCGATTATTATTCTTCGACGTCAATTTTAATTCCTTTAATATTACGAATGAAATCCTTATTGTATAAAATAACACTGGCGCGGGCACGTTGTTTTCTAATTGAGCGACACAATTTAATTCGACGGATAATATCGTCGAATTGAAGCGACACGTATTAAAAGCGTGACGAAAATCAATTTCTCTTTCGAAAATCGCATTAAATCATATTCTATTTCCATTCACGAGTTGGTTAGGTGATTTCTTTAATTGACAAATGGGTTATGATAAACGGAACAGAGCTAAAACTTATCGTACTTACCTAACCACCGACCGAAATACCAAAATATGTTATCTGATATTTCACCGGTGGTCAAACAAAATTTACGTTGTTCGTTTTCTAATCGTTTTCATTCCATTATTTTTCAAAATCCGACGAACTATACGTATAATACTTCGACGGCATCAATATTCCCCTATTTACGAAATTTGCGTAAAAACATTGACCACGGAAATTTCAAACACTTTTTTTGTAAAAGAAATAGTTCGTGTAGTCAAAAACGAATATGGAGAAATAGAAAGAAGATATAGATAGAGGTATAAAGGAAACTAATAAATACCTACCGTTATTTTATTAAAAATAAACCGAAATATTAAATATTTTAATCCAAGTACGAAAGGAATTATATTTTAAAAATATTTTTTTCAAATTGTAGGCGTACAAAATTATAGAATTCACGTTGTTGCGACCATAGGAATGAAATAAAAATACGATACGTATAAATATTATTCACAATTCGGTAAAAATTACACGTCATCGCTTATATATTTGTATTTGTAAAAAAATTAAATTCTATAAAGTAAAAACATTAAAAATGAATACCTTATCAGATAAATATTTAAAACATTCGATGAAAACGTACAGATAATTATAAATTATTATACAATCAAAAGAAAATATTGAACGTATGTACATTGTACTTGTACATATACACTATTACAATACAACAAATATACAATAATGTATGTATATTTTATGCCTGTACATTTTAGCCCTTTAAGGACTCCGGTATCACCAAAATTATATTAATGATTGCCTATAACATTTTATTTTTATCGTTCTGTGTTTTTTTTTTTAGACAATATTGAAATTTACCGTCTGAATACCAACACTGATTTTTTTTAAAAATCGTCGTTAATTGTTCTTCCAACTGGAATTAATTGCCGTTGTACTTTTTTTATCGGAAACAAAAATTAATTAAACATTAATTTTGTATAAAAAGAATTCGTTTCTACGTTTATTTTTTTTTATATTTTTATATTTTTCTTCGCTTATTTTCGACATTTTAAATAAAGTCAACCGACGTTACTGATTCATTATTACACATTATTCTCGGTTTTTATAATAGAAAAAGTTTTATAACGTTATATCGCGACATATTACCGTTCGTAGTATTCACCAACAAAACTATTTTAAACTACGAATTTTTTGTAGACAGTATTTGAAAAAGTATATATATTGGTTTTATACCCCAAGTCGTGTTGACCGATTTTGTTTCAGCTACGTTACCGTATCGGTGGTAATATTGTACATAATAAATATATTTTAACGAGATTCTCGTATTGTTATTGTTTTCACCATTGTCACCGTCGGAAGGAAACCCGTACTCGCCCAAGGGTTCACACAAGTCTAGAAAAAGCTACTATTCATTTCCACTTGGTATGGAGATTCGAATTAACGTGGAGCGTGAAATTTCAAAATTTCGGTTTCCTAGCGCCACTTTTTGTATACAACCGAACAATTCGCGTCATCCTGTCGTAGAAACGAACGACGTTTTACGAAAAAAAAAAAAACGTTTTACGACGAATTATCCGAACGTCTAGAGACGACCTCGTAGGTTTCGATTAATCCCCCACGCGGACTAATACTTATCTTCCCTTCCCCCTATGTTATCTAATGGATTATGTTTGTGACCTTTTTTATTTGTCGTTTAGAAATTAATAATAATTATACGACAACGGGAAAGTTTAGTCGCAAATAGCGGCTAGCTGTAAAAGTATTGTAAAAGTGTCGAACTTTTGTGTACGCGAGTTTGTAAGAGATACGAAAAAGAGTACGATTCGTTTTTAAACAAAGTTTTCTACGGTGTTCACATTTTTCGAGTGATATTTCGCTCGTCAGCAATATCAGCCGAAGTTTCGCCCGTCGAAGTTCCCAAATACAGTACGAGCGTACAACTCGTACCACGGATTTCACGGGGGCAATTAAATGTAATCGTTTCGCCGCGCGCGTTGTTTACCCGATTCCCTAATTGATAAATCCGTCTTAAAATCGAACGCCGATTAATGCAAAGCTAGTAGCGCGCGTTCCGTCCGTATGGCGCGTTTGGTAAACATATATTTCCGATTTCGGGACGGAGGAACGCGAAAACGCCGACTTGTGTTCGCGCGCGAACAAACGCCGCGTTAAAAGAAAATCGTTACGAACCGTTCCGATCAGACGCGATTGGATCGCCGTCAACGCGTGACCGAAACGAAAACCGATAACACGTACGTAGGCATCGTAAACACCGCCGGCCGTTGTTAGATTATGCAACGTTTCCGGAGGAACGTTCCGTCGTTGTAACGCTCGAAGCGGGTAAAGACTACCGACGAACGAACGACGCGCCGTACGGGGTCGTATTTGAATACGGTCGCGTGTCCCGGAAAATCGATACGATTGGTGTATGTGGCCAAACGGTACACCCGAAAGGGGACCCGGACGATGACCGGAAACCGCAGTGGACGCTATTATTAAACGTGTAAAGTTTTATCCCGTTTCGGGCGCCGATAATTACGGACGGCGGGACGAAAACGGTAACGCGACACGATTGTTATTGGGCGCGCGCGATTGCGTTTAAGCCGAACGCGCGGGCCGACCGTCCGTTCGGACGTTGTTTTAATCGCGCGGCGGCGTCGGGTCTCGTAAAACCGATAAAACCAGTCGGACGCGTCGTTTGGTACGGACGAAATCGTAACGATACCGCGTTTCTCGGCGAGACGAACGCGACGGAAACGTTTCGGGCTCGTACGAAAATTGATTCGCTGTCGTTAGTACCATACAATTCGTCTAGTTTGGGCGTACTTACGTACGTACAATAAAAACGGCCGTCGGCTCGTTTATAAAATACGTTCGATCGCGAATAATTTACGATACGGAAATCGCCGCGCGTTCAATGTTTTCACACGCCATTTTATCGCGTCGATTGTCAAATGGGCCGTGTGCCTAACTAACGGTTACGGGTCAACCGACGTTTCCCCGTAAACGTAAAATATTGGAGGAAAACGATCGCGACGTTCGGACCGTTTACATGTCTCGAAAATACGCTCGATACGATTTCTGTGTTTTGAATCGAAACCTTACACACGTCTCCCGTCGTATTAACCGTCGAATTATTACGTGGCGCGCGCGTACGTAATTTACGTGCACGTCCGTCGATTCACGGGAGAACACGCGTGCGTAACAATATGGACGGGACAAAAACACGGGGCGCTTGCGATAAAGGTTCTCTTCCTCCCGTTCAATCGCTCATTCTTAACCTCTTATTCAATCTCTGTCTGTCTGTCTGCCTGTATTTCCCTATCTATCACCACCCTGCTATTATTATTATTATTATCGTTATTATTATTGCATTGTCCCGAGCCGACGTAATTGGCACTAATTAATATTTCGGTACAAGTGTAAAACCATTTGCGCTCTCCCGGGCCGACGTTACGCGTTTTCAACTCTCTGCGGCAATTGTTAGACGCCGAGTAAAAAGGGTTCGCGGAGATCGAGAACGATAAATTAGTTTTGCTTGGCGAATGTCGTACAGTTGAATAAAGGTCGCGGCGGGCGCAATAGCGACGGTTTGGATACATATATATATATATATACACATACACACTGTCGTGGTCGCCGGATAAAAATGCGCCTATTTCAAAAAAAAAAGAAAGAACGGAAAAAACAGGAAAATAAAACTCCGAAACTTTTTAAATTACTTTCGCCACCCCCTCACCCCCTATCACACCCTCATCTAGGTAGTGTACACGACCCGAAGTCGGACGATCGAGCGATACGACGGACGATAACGATAACGTTTATTATTATTAATATTTTTTTAAAGGATTTTTTTCCACCCGTCCACATAAATAATAGGTACTCTGTACGCGGACGTACACACACACACACACATACACACTAAATGAGTGGGGTGTTATTGCTTCGGAGAAATAACGAACACTTCCACGGGCATGTCGTTCGGAGTTCCCGGAGAAATAGTACGTGTATTATGCGCACGTCTGGAAATTAGGCGCCTTACCGGATTTTATATCTGCCATCGAAATATTTCACCCGCGTTGTTCGGGTTGAAGTAATGACGATCAATTCACGCGGTAGAACGAAACGATCGGATTTCAAAAGTTCCAAAAACATAACCGAATGCGTTTTTCTTCTCCAGAATCGCGTTCCGTGCGAAATTGTTACAACGAAATAATTGAATTACTGGCGCGCGATTTCGTATATACCAGCGCGGTAAAAAACTACCGTTATAATAATAGCGCGACGATAAATAATAGATTACCGTGTTCGAATAAATCGAAGATTTCAATTAAATATTTTTAACCGCTAAAACAAAAATGTCGATTTTTCAAAAAACGCCGGTACATGTATTATTATACGGAAACTATAACGAAATACTAAATCGTTTTAAACAGTAGTAAAAAGTAAAAAAAATTAGCTTTTCGAATTTATTTATTTGAAAACAATCGATAAAGAGCGTTAGTAAAACAAGTTTACGGAATATCTAAGCTTAAACGTACAATATTTATAATAATAACGAACGATAATATTTGGATCGCCGAATACGATCGTAGTAAGATAATATGTCTCGTTTGACATACAGTTTACTTAAGCGCGCCTTTATAAATAATTTATTTCGCCGGTTCGTAGTCGGCAGAGAAATATTGCGCATCTGATACGATTAACTATCCCCCAGGGGAGGTCTTGATAAAATGTACAATGGTTCGCCGTATTAAAGACGTATCATTTGATTTCGGGAAATCGTGATTTCACGCGATATGTCTTACTTATAAGTTGTACATTCATTCTAAACACGCATTAACGGTGAAAACATTAGTTCATACTTTACGGTCACCATATATATTACGCCTGTTGCGTTACGTACGCGATATTAAGATAAAAGAAATACACACACGTATCGTGATTACGTAATCAAAATTTAAGTATAACAATTTATGTACGCGTTTACAATAAATACTCGAGTCACGTTCCGCGGGTATACGACTTAAATTTTATAAGTTGTTCGAATTATTCGACGTAACCGAAATATTTTAAGTATTGTCATTACTTCGAACGTTAGACGATTTATTATTATTCGTAAAACTAAATTCGTACGCGTCTAAGCGAATAAGTAATATTTATCGGCCGTGTTAGCTACGATAATTGCAATTCCAACTTGACCATTTTATCTTTATCACGGAACGCTATATATATAATTCGCGGTAGATTCGATCGTAATATTTACAAAAATTAGTCGGCGAATATTAAGGAAAATGTATTTTGTCTGGGAGTAAACTATTTAATAACTCTGGAATTGTTTATATCCTAAAATTCCTTATTCGTAGTCGTGTCTAAAAATCACTAAACGTTATGACTGGTCGACGTAGCGAAATTTCCATCACGATTTTCGTGTAAACGGCAATCGACGTGATCGAATAAGACAAACGAAACGTCGTATCGCGTACGGCTTCGTCGTGTACATTTTCGACGTTCGATATTTCCAGTTGAACTCGCTGGTTTGCAAGAATGTAATATTCGGACCGGACCACAAAGCGAAACAAATACGGTCTGTATTTTTAAGTTGAGAAATAAGAGAAGGTCAACATTCCTTTTTGAATTCCCAGGCCAATAAACAAGAAGAAAAGTCATAAAACGTATTCGACACGTTTATTTCCGACGGTAGTAGTGTTTGTTTTAGTCACAACGAAACTCTTAGACGTTAGAAGAAGAAAATACGTGTATATGTTTTCCAAAGTGGGATTCGTTCGACAATTTGTGTAAAAACGCGTTTTGGATTATCGATTTTCAACGTTCACACTTTGATTGTTTTAAACGAAAGCCCGCGTAAAAATAATACTACACATTCGTGCACGCCGAAAGAATAAAACGATTGTTACAATAATATTTGTTCTCGCTTCTAACGTAATCATATCCTACACCATCGCGTTTCGGATAATGTTTTACGCGTAGACTTTTTGTAAATCAAATAGATATCCGAGCGTCGTTCTATTATACTTGTAAACTCTTGTTGTACGTTTTATACGTACGTATAATATGTATACGCCGATATGTAATTAAAAAATAATTTTTAAAAGTAACTCGTTTAAAATTTAATTTCCGTTACCACTGGCCTATTAAATGAACTGCGGAATCGGAGTAAAGTTATTCGTAACATTATCGCGAACGTCAATATCGTATTACGTTTTAAAAAACATAATTTACAGGCTACAGTTAAAAGTTTTATTACAAAAATTAAACGGATACGTTGTCATAAAGATCATAATTGAAGCAAGTTCACAAAAACAAGCCACAGGTGCAACAAAATGTTTAAACTATGGTTAAACTTTCTGTCCCCTTTCGGTAAGTACGTATTCCGTACAAAAGTTGTTTTCATTATTGCGGCTTTTTTATTGCATTTTGACGTCTCGTATCGCATAGTTGCTTTACGTAAAATAGTTTCTACGTCAAGCCGCTCATATTCGTTTTCGTAAGTTATCCACATAAAATATATCAGAGATTTTGAGGATATATATATATATATATATATGTAAGTAACTCGATGTTCTCTAGACCAATATATTATTATGAATATTCACGAAACGCCGTTACGTTTATAATTAAATAATCCGTTTTTAAAATACCGGCGACGAAAGCGTATTTTATAAGAGCGCCCGAAATACTCGAACAGATCGTCCGTAATTTATTTAACGTTATGAGTGCGCAGAGATCCGTTCTTATATTCATTAATTAAACGATACAAAGAACAATTAGCCCGACTACGTCGCTCGTATCTGTTCAACAATACCTACAACATATTCGTGTTGGTTTCATAACGATGTCGGAAATATTAAACGTAATTACAACCTTTTAGCGGGCGATAGTGTACAAACGACAAAATAGCGCGTATATTGTTCGAACGTAACGTCGGAATTAAAATATAAAAACGCGGACGACCGTACGAATTATTCGAGCGAGTAACGATCGTTTTACGAAACTGTTCTAAATTATCGAGTAGTTCGCGTATTTTACGTATTCTCGCGTGTCGCGTACATTTTCGAAATCGTTGCGTTTTTGGTCGAAGTGAAATAATTCGTCTACGTTTCATCGTCAACCACGAGATAACGACGATTTCGATAAATATTTTCAAATTGTATATATACACATTTCGCGTCGATTCGCTCCGTAAAATATTTATATTATCGAAAAATATTTCGAAATAAGCGCAACTTTATTCGAAATTACGGCGGTCGTTTAACGTATCGATAATTTTCGTTTAGTTTACACTTCAAAACGAAATATCAATTCTCCGAGGAATATCGTACATATATAGTCTCGTTTCAAAGGGCTATTGTTAAACGTATATAAATAGAAAATGTTAATTAAAAGCGATTTTTACTATCGCCGATCGGTTAACATAATCGTTTATCGAACGAAATATGTATTGGCGAAGTAAGTACCGAAAGATTACATCCACGAACGAAGCCGATTTAATCGTTTTTATTTAACAGAAAATCCGGGTATTTATTTTTAAATACCGTTTAGATTCTTTTCGCGGCCATAGTTCGAACGCCGCGAAGCTACGCGTACTTATTTATAAATCAAAGTTGCGTTTTTAATGGGCTATTATGAGTTCTACTTTAAGTTCATAATAAAGAATAATAGTGTCCTCCAAACGAAAATTATTAATAAAGACTTTTCGTACGTCTTAATAACAATACCGTTTAACCGTCGCGATTTATTATTTTTAATTAAGAACGTCGTCTTGCACGTTCATTTGTACTATCTCTAACAGTGTTACAACTTCCAGCGCGTCGTTTACGTGAAATTTGTTTATATTTTAGTCCGCGCGTACTTTATCAAAAACTATTTCAATCGCCTAAACTATTGCGATACAGAAACTAAAAACTTCCCTCCGAGGATTCTCGTTCGATAATAACGAACTAGATCGTCGGAATCGCGTAGATGATATTTATTTTACTGTACCAGACGTCTCCCGGATATCTAACAAACGCGTTCAATTTTGTTTTTCGACGATTTATTTTATTTATTAATTTGACGATATTTTTCAAATTTTTTCTCGTCACAATTACGACGAACTCGATAGTAAAAAATCGTTTACGAAGTGGTTTTTTAAGAATACGTATTAGCACGTCGCTCATATACCAGTGTGTGTTTAGAATAGCGACCTTTTAGAATCGTAACCTTTTTCATTAACTTACCGGCCGCTATCCTACTCGGGGGACACTTATGGAAAACGGGTGTTATTCCAATTTAGACCTTTCGTTCTGACAAAATCGCGAGACTTCGGCCCGATTTAAATTTTTATAAAAACCGTAAGCTTCTCCGATATGCCTTTTTCCTAAACGACGACTGAGACGATTCTGTAAAATTGTAATTCACGCTACGATAATACCGTAGTTTCGAATAACGTGTAAAATATGAGAACTTTAATAAGCTACGCTGTCGTTGAAAATGATGCAACTAAAACACCGCCTTCGTTATGGGCTTGAAGATATTTCAACGATTCTATTGATTTGCCGGAAACCAAAATCGGATCGTCCAAATTGACAAACAGTTACGTTAGAGTGAAGTCTCCGAACGCTGTTCTTTTATCACTACAGAACCGCCTTAAGGACATTTATTGTACGAGTTTACGTTTCGATTTTTGTGTTTTTAGAGCACCCGATACAATTTATGCGCGCAATTTTGATATTATAAATTAAACCAAAAGCTTTGTACGTGTAACTAATATTATAGCGGTCGTGTTTGAAATTATTTTACACCGAACCCGAAACAAAAATACGAACCACGAACGGAAACCCAAAGGACGATTTAATTATTTATAGCCACGGTTTTTGGACGTAAATATAATGTATTTTTAGAAAACAAAGTCGTAAATCGTATAATTTGAATTTTCAATAGTAACACGCGTATTAAACATTTTTTTTTTTGGTAATTAAAACGGTAATTATTTTACTTTTTTAAAACGTTCTACAAAATGCCGAATATCGACTAATAATAATACGATTTTAAACGCTCAACGATTGTAATTTTATTTCAAAAAATACGTTATAATTTTTGTGTATTCGTTTAAAGTCGAATAACACCCGAAACCGTTAATAACCGTGATATTCGTTATGAAATTGATAGTTAAGCTTTTCTGAATCGAATTTAATACTACGACGTCTAATTTCGTACACTATCGTCGTTTACGAATTATAAGAATTTCTTCGCACATTCTATAAGGAAATAAAATATTTTTAGTAGATTTTTTTTTCATACTTTAAATTGGGCTTAAAAAGGTTACAATAATAATAATAATATTGTTATTTAAGCAATTTTCGAACAAAGAGTAATAAGATCTTACAGGAATATTGCCGCGAATATATAATTATTTAAAGTACATATTTTGTAGGTTGAAATTATTTTTATTCCGCTTTAGCGATAATTATTAAAAGATATTTTTTACATTGGTCTATGTTAGGTAATTGAAGACTTGACGCTTTCAGGCGATGAATTATTTATTGTATAAATTCGCGGAGGCCCGAAAATGGCAATATTAAATTTGGAATTTTCATAACGGTCTTAAACGTCTAAAAGCCTCCTTTAAACCTTTGTTTATCTTTGTACATATAATTAATTACATAAATATGCGCGCTGTTTTGTATGCTAATGACAATAATTTGATTTTATCGAGTAGAATTTTAAATATCACTAGAGGCGTAAACGTTTATACGTTTTTATATTTGACTTTATGTAAATAACAATCATTGTACGTTGTTGTGACCCAATGCAGTACATCGGTAACATATTTTAGGAAAACCGTGTTTTTTAAAAGAGTTCGGCTTCTCAAGAATAATATTATTTGTATACATATTCGTATGTTGTTAACGCCGATCGGTAATATTTTCGATAATTATATTACCCGACGAAACTAGTATTATAGACATTTTGAAATTATAAAATGACGAAAAGAAACGAATTTTACGTAAAAAAACGTACGTTACAAGGTAACGTGGACAATAAATATTATTTTGTCTACGTATGTAAAGCGTTACCGTTGTATGTTTAAAATACGATCCAGTTTGACGTCCGGTAAAATGTAAAATAGAACGTGTTATTTCGTTGTCCTCCAACGTGAAATGGATTTTTGAAAACGAAAAAAATATTAACGTACACAAAAAGTAAAAATGTATTTCTCGTTACACGATACGCAAATAATCCGATCTAATAGTTTATTTTCGACGTTTTTTTAACGAGAGTGAACCGTACGTTTTGCATTTTTGTTCGTACGACGTGTGTAAACGTTACTATAATGTGTACACTTGGGTTAAGGGAAAAGAGAAATTGAAAATCTTTCCGAGAAAGTTTGAATCATAAGCCGAAATAAAAATGACCGAATAAAAAAAAGCGAACGCGGCAACTCCCGGGAAGAACAAAAGAGAAATCGGCGAACGTAAAGAAATAATGTCCGTGTCTGAAACAGTCATAATAAGTGAAATATCTGAAGAAAGATACCGAAGTTTCGGGAAAAGGTATTTTATTTCTAATAAGTACGCGTATATATAAACCCGTAAGAACTCTTTTGATGTATTTCGCTTTAGTGTTGTATTTTAATATTCATCTTAGGAGAACGAAACCGCGGAAGACGGTTACAGATGACGCGATTATAGGCGTACTGGGCCGAATCGTTTACAAATTTCGACACGCGCGTAAGCGTACGATTTGTTTACGAGCGATGGGAACGAACGCGTTTTCCGAATATAATCAATCGCCAAACAATTTCGTGACGGAATGCGATGATTTCAACGACGGCGTTGAAGAGAAATACTTAATTACCTATATGTAGGTATTAGGTACGAGTGGGGGATGTGTTTATCTTTTAACGAGTTATTACGTAATTTGTTTTCGGGTATCGCGAGTCCGAGAACTATTTAGGAATGTTATTGTTAAAATGTCAAATCGCTTACATGTCCGGTCTTGTCGACGTGAACGTGTTTAATAGGAAAATACTTGTGAAGTTAACTAAAATAAGTCGGTACGGTGAGTTCGCTTATGCAAATTCACCGACAATAATAACGAATTGAGATGCAAAAGTCCAGAGCACACTCTGACTGTCTTCGGGTGTGATTTCGGTGTTTTATATCCGAGCCGTCCGGTCGTAATATTGCGACGTGTTGGCCGGTTCGTATTAAATTTCTTCAAAATTGGCGTAATGTGTTTTGCATTCCTGCGCGTTGATTGTTTTATTGTTTTTTGATACTTTTCCATTTGCTTACTAAGTAACCCGTATTCGTGCCCGTTAATATTTGTGTAATTATTGTAAACTTTTTTGTATAAGTAAAACGCGCGAATTCTGTGTTTATCGTGGGATCGCTACTATGGTTGGTATTTCGAGGAGTTCAGGTGTCGTTCTAACATTTAGTAAAGCGTTATTTTTCAATACATTGTTACATCAAATTACGTTGAAATGTGCTTATATTATTGGTAGCCACAATTGTGATATTCGCGGATATCCTTACATTTACTTTACAATCGAAATATGTATATATTATTATTTCCCGCGGTTATGATACCTATAGATACCATTACAGCGTAAACGCCCGTACCGATTTTCGGTCGCGCCGTAATAATATTCCCAGCGCAATAATGGTTTCCAGCTCGTAAAAATATACGGCGAATATAATGAATAGCTACACGTTTCGTATTGTTCAGCGCGCGCGCGACGAAAGTCGGGTAACGTCGCGGCAAAAACGCGCGGAAATTTACGAAAAATTACGCCGGAACACTCGGAATTCATTACGCGGCCCATTAAGCAGTCACGTGCTTTTTGTCGGAAAAATGATTCTAACCCATTACGTTCCGCGCGTAACCCGCGACGTATAACTATGTCGTCGTCGTCGTCGTCGTCGTCGTTGTTGTTGTTCGACATACGCGGGCGTAACATCGGCCGTCAGAAAGTTTCTAATTAGCGTTCCGGTGATTTTGACGCGAAACGAATAACGTTCGTCTAAACGTCCCTCGTTTTACGGGTTCGTCCGAATGATTAAATGTTTTTCGCGACGCGTGTCGGCGCAACACGCGATTGAAGGGGGGTAGGTGGAGGACTCTTTATTATTTGGCCGATGACGGAAACGCGATACGCGTCACAGTTGGTCTCGGCGTTTTTCTTTTTTAGAAACCGACACGATTTCTGGATACGTCGTCGTGCGTGCGCGACCACCGCGAACAATGGTAAACCGTCGGCGGACTCTTTACGGTTAATTAACCACCGCGATATCGGCAGTAGGTACGTACAAAACGAACAAAATACTCTTACCGCGCGCGTACGAAATTAACGACGTAGTTCGAATTACGTTTCGTGTTAATAGTTTACTGGTTACGAATGGTATCTTTAAGCACGTCTGAAACGAACTAATTAAATTGTCGACGCGCAGTTTCGTGATATTAACGTAATCGTATAAAACGCTTCGTGTTTTTTTTTTTTTTTTTGTTCTAGCGAGATTAGTTCATGGGTACGTGTGTATTTGTTTAAAACCCCTTTGCCTTTTCGATACTCCATAGTTAGACAATTTTCTTTAACGAACTTTAAAAATAAACGAAAATTATTATTCACTCTCGAAATTCGAGGACGTTATATAATATACTCGCGAGTACGTTTAAATATAGTATGTTAAAGAAAAAATAACGGTACTCCGTGAACTATAAACGTTCAATCGAAACAAACGCGTAATAATAGTTAACGAAGTCGAAAACGGCAGATCACGCCTTTTTTAACGTTCGCTTTCAAAGTCAACGTTACACGGTGTTTCGTATTAATGAAATATCGCTATTTCGCGAATATTCTTCGAGTAATACGCCAAACGTATTTGCGCGTACTTTACGCGAATAAACAAATAAACGAATCGCCGCGACGTTTTATCGTTTAACGAACGGGCGACAAGTCGTTTCAAATAATATGTAGCCGGTCGACGTTAGTTCGATCGAATAATGACGACGATCTTGGCGGGCCGTTCGCCGCCGACGAATTATAAAACGTACAAACACGCCGCCGACGAGAAAACCATTTTTCGACTAATAAAGGCGATGATAATAATTAATACGATTCGAAACACGGGCGATAGCGACAACGTGGGAGCGGACGCGAGAACACACACATCGCGACCAATCTAAATATATAATTATTACAAGCGTCGGAACAACGACACGTTGCGCTTGTTATCGAAAAGTTCCCGGAAAGTATTGCAATAAATATTACGGTTCAATTCGGGCGGACGTGTCGTAACGGAACGAAAAAGTAATAACGCCGTTAGAAATTATAATAAAACCGAATGGCGCGCCACGCGTGTTTGTCGCGAATTCTAGGAGAAGTAAACGAAAACGTTAGTCGCAAAGCTAATACTTTTTTCCTCGAATCGTTGTACGGACATCATTTTTTCTACGTTAACAAAACGCCGCCTTTACGAAACGAATATCCCTCGGCGTATTTATTTCGTTTTACCGGAATACGCGTGTTCGTCTTACCGAAACTGTTCCACTGGACAATCGACGCGGTCGAATAAAAAAAAAAAAAAATATTACGATCGTTACGAAATTCGAACCCGGCGGCAAATAATAGATCCCGGGGATGTAACGTCGACGAAACGAAACTATTTAAAGTATGTTGCACTTTTAATAAAAACGTTATATACACGATACCCGCGCGCGTATACGTCGCGCTATATACATTTTTATACAATGAACCGCTGTTTCTTTTATACCGCCGCGAGAGGAATTCCATTTATAACACGTTTGTACGACGGAAAAGTAGTTAAGGTTCTTCTCGGGGAAGAAAAAAAAACCCCCGAATAAATTACGGTAGACGAATATATTTTACTGAGAAAGTGTATTTTTTTTTCGCGCGTCGAAAAAATTAAATTTCATCAACGTTTCGAAACACGATGATATTCCTATATGCGTACTTAAAAACAGAACGCGCGTGCATTCTCCTGCCTTCGAACTACCGTACGTTCCCTGTATATAAATATCGGCGCGCGCGAAACGTAAAAAAACGAAAAATCGCGAACAACGGTACGTGAAAACCCTTTCGATAATTCGATAGTAAAAAAAAAATATTCGTAACGTAATTAGCTTACGACGGTGCTAAATTTTCGTAAACGTCAAAGGAAAACGTTCGGAATTCGGTTGTACGCCGTCGAGTTGTACAGGTGATTCCGAAAAACTAAAATACGCCTATATTATAGCAATCTAATCAGCCGATAGATAATTGAACGAAATCAGCAGTAACTAATATTATGCGATCGGACGTTTATTTATTGAGCTGTATCGAAAACGACGTATAACCAAACAACGAGTGAACTTCGAAATTCGTTCGAATAGTTTTTAAAATAACTGACGCGACGTAATACGAAATTGTTTAGACATTTTGAAGCGTCGATTAGGTCCGACGAAATTCAAAAACGATAAATATAATTTGTATTTAAAGGTCTCAGAATTTCCGTAACCGAAAAGAAAAAACCGATTGAAAAATGTCCGTTTTACGGTTTCGGATTATTATTTATTCGTAAGACCGGACGGAATCCGTTCTTAAAAAATGTATCTGAAATATTTGACGACGATTTAAAGTTCTACAATTTCGTGCAGCTATCTTAACGTGAACGACAGTCGATACACTTGATCGACCCGATCTCGACGATGCGTTTATTTTATACGCACGCAACGGGTCGAAGCAACGAGTAGTAACGTTACGCGTAATTATTATAATATCGTCACGACGTTCCCGAGATCCTAACGACAATTGTAAATAATCGTTTATCGTCTTTGACCACCGACCGAACGTAACGTTACGATTATGAAATATTTTATGCACGAAATCGGCGATACCTCCGAATAGTCCGTAGAATCCGTTCGAAATACTTTTCGTATAATTCGATTATTTCGTACGAAACATTCCACGGTTCTTTCTTTCCAACGGTGCGTCAATTTTTGAAAATCGTTCCTAAACATTCACTTACGAGTAACTGCGGATAATATCGGAATACATGGCGAAATACTAACGTCCACGGTTCGCCGCGGTAATAAATAACAAGTCGGATCCGCGAATTACATTTGCGTACAGACGAAACGCATTTTTAAACTAAAATCATAAAACGAAAACGAATTACCGAATCGGAAAGAAGTAACCACGCGTTATAATAACGGACGGGTAAATACAATTACATCTTCGTTTACGCTCTATATTTTACTCGTAAGCATGTAAGTAAGTAGTATTGTAACGTGTAAACCGAGTAATGCGTACAAGCGTTCGAACGTTTTATGGATGGAACCGTCGAAGCCGTCCGACCAATTAGCCGCGTTTGTTCGTTGATCGTTGGCGATACGATACCCGTCGAAAATACTTTGGAAAGCGTATACGCGTATCGTACATAACCCGTATAGTTTTAGTGACGACGCCGAGACGGGATAGGGTGTTGTCGGTGTGTTGATAATGAAGACGGTACAGCCAGAAATGGCCGTGGACGATATTATGACGGCTTAATTCAACTCGTTTTCTCGGGATGGACGTGTTTTTCGGATAAACAACGGTTATACTTATAAGTTATACGGGCCGGATAATAGCTTCGTGGCGCGAACAACGTTATTACATTATACATACCGCGGGCGTATGTAAGGCGTACACACAGAGAAACTTACCTATACTTCTACAAACACGACGTAGCGTATCGGTGTATAGCTGCCAAGTTTTCGGTCCATTTAAAGTTTGCGCCGCCGATTTTACCGCCGTCCGGTAAACTTTAAGTGTATTCGAATCTCTTTGACACGCGCGCGGAATTTCCGACCAACCTCGCAGCTTATACCGCGCGTATCCTCTCTCGTCCACTTTTCCTCTCCCGCTATATTTAACACGCACACACGTCGTACCTCGACGTATATCCGACGCGTTTTCGCGCCCCCTCCCCCCGAGAGAATTTTTTTTTCTAACGGATCACGAATTACATATCTAGACGTTACGTTTCATCTCGTATGTATATATGTCTTACGGCCATAACTAAACGCGAAACTCGCGTACCGCGTTTAAAACGTATGACGGACGTTCGCCGAACCAACAACAAATCGTCCCCCGAAAAACCATTCCGAACTATTCGTTCGACACTTATTGCTTTGAGTTGGACAACTTCGCGGGAAAATGTACGAAAAATGACCTCCGCGTGTGTGTGTGTGTGTGTGCGCGCGTGCGCGTGTGTTTCTCGGGTATATATTATATGGCGCGAGGCAATAACGCGTTCTACTTCCGATCCGCGGGAAAATAATCTTTGGAAAGGTGCGTGCGATATTCTCGCGATTTCTTCGTCCGCGTAAAATTGCTTAGCTCGAGGAATTGTTTCACCGTCGCGTTATTGACGCTCGAGTTAATCTTGACCGCTTTCGGGACGGCACGAATTCGCGTAATAATAATAATAATTTCGATACAAAACGCAACGACGATTCTGGCGAACCGAAAGCTAAAAGCGAATCGTTTTCGGTGCGACGCGTGCAACGAAACTTGAAAGTGTCCGTTCGTTAAACGTAAACGAACATTTTTTGATACGCCAGAGACTCGTACGACAAGCGCTTGTACGTTTAGTAACGTCGATAAAGCTCTCGTATAAAACCGCCGCCGTGTAAATCAGCTTCATAACGCTACTGACGGGCATTGAACGGGACGGTTTCCGCATAAACATACAATAATAACCGCCGCAAACATTTTTACTCGGCGGCGGTTATCCGAGTGGAATATCGCGAAACACGCGTGGCTCGGCCGACAGACGGTTAACGCGCGGCGTGCGTGTCGGAGACGCGAATATACGAATTCGCGGAATTACGCGGTAACGTTGTTTCCGACATTGTCGCGACGACCCGTTGGTCACCGCGACGTATTGCGTACGATATTGTCGAGCGCGTTTCGCGCGATATATATATATATATATAATATGGCGACGGAAATTGTTTCTAGCGTAGTTTGTGTCCGGCGAGAGTTTTACTATTTTCGTTTCGAAAAATGGCAAATTATACACGATAATACGCTTACACAAATACGTAACACGTTGCGACCCGGGCGATTAGTAGTTGTACGCTCGTAGGATTATTGTTCTCGGTCGTTCCGATTTACGATTCGTCGGAGAATCATCGGAACGTGCCCGCTACTTCACGTTAAGTTGAAATCGACGCATTTTCCGCGAAAAATGTTTGTTTTTGAAACACTCGTTCGTACACGCTATACAAAAACACACACGCACGAGTGTACGTACTACTACAACATATATCATTGCACGTTTGACGTTTCGAAACAACGGATATTCTTCTTTTATAACGCACGATATTGCGCGTTCCGCGCAGTTCGCGAACCGTAAAATATTTTACGTCCCTTCGACCGCAAAAGTTACGTTTCATTTTAACGTACCGAGTCCGCGATACTGTTGCGTAATATGGAAAAACGTCTCCGCGTACGTGTCACGGTAGATAAAATTTTATTACGATTCGACGCTCTGTAATGATTGCGCGAAGAACGCGAAACGACACGAGATGGCGGTGTTATTTAATAGAAACGTAACGATATGTTCTGGACGGAACGCGCGGAGATTCATACGATTCGAAAACGCGACGAGAACGATCGTCGACGTTCTAAATTGCGCGTCGATAAATAAATATACGTATATATATCGTTCTAAAATTCGAAGTGATAAACGGAATAATATATGTTATACCGTTTACACGAACCGACGTTTCGCGATTGTAAATAAACTTGGAACATTGGACGCTAACGATTATCGAACATAATTATTTCGTTTTTTTGCGTAACGCCCATAAACCGAACGGGTTTGAAATTAAATATTTCAACGTTGTTTACAAAAATCAGACCATTACGGGTAAACATACTGTTGTAAAACGCGACGAGCACCGTGCCCGCGCGTATTTCGATCGGTGTTCTTTTCGGCGTAGAGTGGCGAAACGATACTGCGCACAAATCGACGGTTTCTTAGCGTACAACAAACTACCGGACCATCGTAAACTGTTTAGATCGTTTTCCTATCGCTCTTATTTCACGGCCGACTCTTCGTGAGCGGAAATTCCGACAAACCCAATATACCTAAACGAGGGCTGTTTTCGACGCAAAAACGAATACTCACAAAAATGTCGAAATTCTAAAAGTAACGTTCAAAACCGCCGGTTTCGAGTTTACATACGTTCGAACGAATACGCCTACATGTACGAATTAATCGAACGTCATTTATTAATCGAAATAAGTGTAATAGCCTAATAAATAATACCTAAAAAGACTTAAGGAAATACGCGAATAACTAGACGCGACGTTTAATTCATCATCATCATTTCCCTCGCCTTTATCCCATCAATTTGGGGTCGGCCACCTCCGTCCTAAACCCCGATTTGGCCCGATCTCCCACATCCTCCACGCACACACCAGCAATCCTCATATCCTCCTCAATCGTATTCAACCACTACTTCTTTGGTCTTCCTCTTCTTCCTTCCACACTCAATTCCATAACTGTTCTTACTGCTCGACGTTTAATTATAATATTTAATTTCATACGTAGTTTTGATATTAATTTACGAACGTTATTATTAAACGTTTTCAGCTTTAACGTCGTAGCAAATACCGTTTATACGTGGAAATAATAAATAATAGAATTATTAAAGCCGCGGCCCGATAACGAAAAATAGTTTTTATTAGTAAAAAACCTGTCGTTATATACGATGTTCTTTTCCATTCTAGCACTGAAACTGTTACGTTAGTCTTTATTACAGTTAGTCGAGTAACTATTTCAATCACGGGTCTTACTTACGTGTTTTTTTGTGCTTTTGAAAAACACTCGCGATATCGCATAAAACGTGACAAATATTATTTTACTTCGTCAATAAGTGAACAATTCAAACAAAAAACAAACTATCCATTAGATATTATTATATTATTACTCCGTAGTCAGTTCGCCAGATAATTTTCAAACAAAATACTACTAACTTTTAGTAGGCTAAAAGTCGCTAAAAAGTTGCGTAAAAGTAATTTAATGGAAATCCAAGGTATAAATTTATTATTAAATAATAACGCGGTTTTACGTGATTCGATCAAATAACGATATTTTTTATATCGTTAACAATAATGAGCGTTTCGATCAGTATGTCGCGTAGTTATTAAAAATTGTTATCAACTCGATAACAAGTAGGTGACGATTAAACGATACGAAATTGCGTATGATTTAACGTTAACGATTTTTAATAAAAATCGTAACAATAATTTCCACAAATGGCGAATGTTTCTCGTGTCGAATTCATTTTCTAAACGTTACCTGTTAATAAATATAATACGACGGTAAAACCCAAAAGTGGTCTAAATTGTATTTTGTTCGTATAAGACGTGGTTCCTAAATTTAACATAAAGCGCGTTTATTTCGAACCAAGGGAAGTACTTTAACCGTATCGGTATTAGTGATGTATCGGTATTCCTCGGCCGTTAATTGATCGACATTGCCGGTAAACGAAAATAAAAAAGGTTAACCGCGTTATATGGCTACCGCGTTCACGGTATACGTCGTACGCAAACAATTTTCCAAATGTTCACGCCCGGAAAAAGTTGTATTACTTAAAAATCATTAACTCGGCCTACCTATGAACTGTCTGTCTGTCTGTCTGTCCGTCTCTCTGGGCCATTTCGAACGTATTCCCCACAATCGCAATCGTTTAAACTCGAACTGAATGCTACGAATTTTTCGAAAAGAGAATCCAACACGTATAATATTCGATTAAGTTCGTGGTCGATAAATTATTTATTATTCGATTCGCTCGAGGGTTATTGATCGTTTAAAATGAATATAAAACGAACACAGTTATTATTCGGCACGGATATATAATTAACCGTACGAGATTTCAAAATAGTTACATATTGAAAAACCGTGTTTTATATGTATATAACTCACAAATAACGAATAAGTATCCGATAAACGTAAAACGGTTTAAAAAAATGAACGACGTAATGTGTAAGTTCACAAAAAATGCCAAACTCCGATACAAGATTATAATCGCGTGACGCTAGATTATGTAAGTGGGTACCAAAAACGATTCGAAAAACTATAATACTAAACGCTGGTTCAACCGGGGACACGGCCACTAAGCCAACTGTCGAAAACCGCGAAGACAATCTACCGCGTTCGTCGCATTGTCGTGTCGCCAATCACGAACGCGGGCGAATGTTCCAAGCCGCAGACGAATATGATAACTATGGCGCTAAATTCGGTAATTCGTTCGACGCGACTTACCGACGACGTAAAAATACCTAAGCCACCTCTAATCAATCGTCACGAGGAACTATATCGAAATATTTCGCGTTAATCCATACACCGGTTATGTACGAGAACTTCGTGATCGGTTATTCGTTTTGCCTAAACACGCGTCATCTAATCATTTGTTCATATTCGATTAGTTATCGAAATACGCGGCATAATTATCTAAATTGTCGTTATTATCAGGTTATATTCAGCCGCGTGTAAACATTATTAATAACTGAATTGGTTCGGTTGTTTTTAATTCGTCGAATTTCTAGTTAAACAATAGTTTCAGTATTACAGTTAGAACGTGTAACCTTCGCTTTCTGTTGCCTTTTGTCCAATATAAAATTACGTCACTATACATACACTTAGATTGTAACGTTTGGGCTAAATTTAAAGTATAAACACATTTTGTCGAATACGTAAAACGTAATTTCTGAGAAAATCTTATTTTGTATTATTACGTAACGGCCGCCGAAAAGTTACACGAAGCTTAAATATAATATCGAAATTTAGTATATTAATACACGTCGTATGATGTTTCGTAATTATAAAAGAATTTCTATTTTTACTAAAAAATTCGACTTTTTCTTTTAAATTTTACCACTTATCGGCGTTAGTCGATTTAATTTATATTATATATATTTTACGACGGTTCGCGAAGACGGACTTGATCTATTTGTCGGCGCTGATCACGTTAAATTTAATCGCGACATTTGTTCGTCACGTTCGACTTTGACTTTATTCATACGCGTGGCGTATTTTTTATTATTATAACCGATTTATAGGATTTGCGCGTCATACACAGTGCACTTCCACTAACGAGACAGACATTTTACGGTTGTATTATTGTTTCGAATTTCGGAGCGACGACAAATCGCGTTGTATTCCGTGAATTATTCGTATAAGTTAGTAGCTTTTTAACGACAAATATATTACTAATATAGTCTACGCTCTTATTACATTTCGAGCCGTTGAATACGAAAATCGCCAATATCCGAAACGGATATGTCGTTAATGTCGACATTTTCGGACAGTTAGAAGGCGTGGAATACCAACTGATTAGTCACAGTTACGATAATACGTAACACGAGCAGTCTTATTGTACGCGAAAATGTGTTGTTCACGGACAAAATGCGGAATAAACGTCGTAAGGTCCAAACATTCTTCGCGTCGTTCGGAATCTAAGACGAAACGGCGTAATATTTTAGGGGAAAAAACCGGCGCTTAACGCCGATTAAATTAAAGAGGTATAGTTAAAAGCGAGACGACTTACCAGTTCACGGTGTGGTCCCTTCCCCGCGGCCAGCTAAACACCGGTCCCGGCCGTGACAAATCGTCTCGTCCGCCGACACGGCGATTAAACGGTTTCTAAACGACGCGGCACGAACGGCGAATTCGAAAATCGCGCCGAAACGAACACCGAAAGAAGCGGCGACGAGAACAAATTATCGAAAAAACCCGCCGACGACGAGTTACGCCGATTTATTTAGTAAACGCGCACCGGCGTCGAGAAACGTATTCGACCCGGCGCGAATTGTCCGGGACACTACTACACCGACCACGAGCAATGATAAGACACATGCACGGTACACGGTCGGTACGCGAAAACTGTCGCCGGTTGCAAAAAACTCGGAAACCCGTGCGCCACGCCGCCGAGCGTTTCGAAATCGATTATCGCCGTTCGCCATCTACCCCCGAAACGAGCGAACCATCGCGGTCGCGTACGGAAACCTCGACGTTTAACGCGAAATGCCGGCCGGCTTGAACGTATAAATACGTACATTCGACGCATATATATATATATATATTGATTTCTTTAATCGACTTTAAACGCGTTTCGTTTTTTTTAAACACCGATCGAATACACAAAGTTAAATACAGTTTGTTACTACGCGCACGAAAATATACTGTTGTTAGAATTTTTAAAAAATACGATTGATTAAATATTTCGTTGGCCGACAAATCTAAATGTAATGATTTCGTCGAAACGCCGTTTAAACGGTATAAAAAAAAAGTCAATTCCTTCTCCACATACGTACCGACAAATAGCGATTTATTTCCTATCTTTATCGAAACGTCATTCGATCCGATTACATAACCGCGTTCGTGAAAAATAATCGAATGAAAAAATCGAAACCCGTTTTATTATATCGTAGTTATAAAATAACGACTGTTATAATATAATAATTATAGCGATTGTCGATCGTGTTCGATGACGAATTCACTTCGCGTTATATTATTAAAACTCGTTCAGATATCGAACAGTTTCCTCCTCGCGTCCATTACACATATTCGCGTACTTCGAAAGAACAATTACACCGCGAAAATCACGAAAAAATCGATGTAGAACGTTCTACGCGTGATATTGTCAATAGATTGTAACCGATTCGGATATTTGTGTAAAATACGTAAGGAAATGTCTAATAAATTACAATGATCGACAAACGCGACTAGCCGAAAACAAACAAAAATTAGTGTTACAACGGCGACGTGACGATTAAACATCAAAACCGTTAACTATAATATCCGTTGTTCCTACCGCCGCCGTACGTATACCTCCGTTGGCACGCAGCGTGTGACTGTACCTGAATTGCTTATCCGAAACGCCGTACGATCGGCAATATGGAGCGGCGTACAATTTCTCATAATTCTAATTATACCGCGCGTTTTTATACCTCGATTTTTACCCGTATAAAAAATACGATCGCTAAAAATTCGTAATAAACGATTAGTTAACGAATTTTTTGTTTGTTTCTCGGTTTTGTTTTGTTCGTTGCTTCTTTTCGTAATTGTAAGGCTTGAATAGATATTATCTAATAAATTTATTACAAAAAAAAAAACAAATAACGTATATATATCGTTTCTCCGTAGCGAATAGTGTTACGTAATATTTAATTAGCTAGTAGAAAACCGCTTATATGTCACCAAGACGAGTAATGAAAGGAACAAATACAAATTCTGTCTTACGATCGAAACTATTCAACCCGAATACGTTATTATTTTATTTATTGTACGTTCGAAATTTCGTCGCGCGTAGTTTTTCGCGTATTACATCTACATCGGTATTTAGACGAAGACAATAATTTTATAATCCCGCTTTAATGTATCGGGTCGTCTCATTTTCATCCACGCATAATTTTTAGCGTCTTCACCCGAACACTATGAACTAGCGAATATTATTATGTAACCGAATAATTTGTCGTCTACGAATAACGATTGGAACGTTTATTAAAACACGCGTATATGTGACGATAATTTATTTTCGAACTATCCGTTACACGATTAAATCGGCCGTCGCTTATAAATAAGTAATTCTGATAGGGAAAAATTATAAAAATTCCGTCGCGATTTGTGCGCGTATTTTAGTTACTTTTACGAGTTTCGAAGTAAATAAAATACGCGTCAATCATAAATTACTGTTTACGCCTTTTACGCAATTCGTTATAATAAAAAAGGTAGAGAAACCGACGTTTCGCGATTTTTATCGAAATATCGAGAACAAAGACGACAATTCGATCGATAAATATTCGAAATTAAAAATTTCGACCACGATAATATTATTATAAGAAGTGTGGAATTTAAACCGTTTCCAATAAGACGATCGCGTTTCTTAGACGACGGTATTTAACGGTATATTTGATCTACGGAATTTCTAATTCTTTTGTCGTAACAACATTTTGGCGAAATAATCGGTTTTTTGTTCGTTAATAAAAACAATTTTATTTTTAAACCGAATAATCGACATTAGTTTATTTAAACGTTCGTCGACCCAATAAATTGCTATCGCTTAAAATATGTTTACCAAGACAATCCTAACGCCGTTGCGCCCACACGGCTATCGATTATCGTCTAATTTTGTTTCGTTAAATATTTATTTTTAGAGATAATTTACGGAGGCGGGCCGTAACGTACATATTTCGAATACAATCTCCAAGTCAATTTTCGCTTGTGGAAATATTACGTTACATTCGCACGATGACCTGGTTCAACGGTAACGTTATAAATTTTAACCGTAATTTATCGCGAACGTTGTACGATACGCGCAACACTCTTACCGTAAGTGTATATTTTATAAGAGAGACGTTTATAAAATATTTAATTTTAAAAAATGACAATAGAGGTTGGAAAAATCGTATTTTCGTACGCGTGAACACATCATACATTCCAGTGTTTTGTGCGGGTACATTTGAAACGCCCACGATTCCGATAAAAATTTCATATTAGTAATAAACGTGAAACCATTGTGACGGGCCCGTGTCGCGCGATTCTATTACAAAATCGAAATTATAAACGAACGAAAAATATTTACACGAAAAGCGAAACACGGTAGCGCGAACGATAGTCGCTTGTGTCCTCGTCTATAACCGTTCGGTATGATGTTTTATCGGACTAATGGTTTTTTCGATTCCCGCGCTTGCGAATATTAATGTCGGCGTCCTACCTGGACCTGCCCAAATCGAAATACAATTGTAAGATCCGCAACTTTGTTGGGAAATTAACGGAATAACAATCTGTATTGGTAAATTGACGTGAAATACGACGCTGGGTCAACAGAAATACGCTCTAGAAAATAGGTCGCGATATTTTCGAACGAAATTTGTAAACAAACCGACATACTCGTTATTATTGAAACATGTAAACATCGGCGACCGGTTACAATTCCGTAATATCGACGTATTAGACGTGACCTATTAAGCGCATTGAATATACCGGCCGTATTTTTTTACATAATCGCCTAATTGTATCGATCGTTCTAAAACGATCGAATAATCGTATTACGTTAAATAAAAACCGATTTAAATTCGTACGAAATTTTCGTAAGACGTCCGCGTGGGTTTTTTTCGCAATTTCAGCACGAAACGTCTCCCGAATGCGATTAAACTTTTAAAAATATTCGACCGTGTCGTAACACGGTAAATAATAAGTGATTATAAAAGCCTAGGCGCACTTCGTTCCGAATCTTTTCGTCGAAATTCCTATCGTAATTTAACCCTTACCGTTTGGCGAATATACGCGTCCGTTAACTGACCGTTTACAATTTACACGCTACTACGTGAGCGTGCTTTTCGTAATAATTAATAATAAACGAAAACTAATAAAACAAACAAACGCGCGCAATTTCCTACCGCCGTTAAATCGATTAAAAACGCACAAATAAAATATCACCAACCGGCGTCGTACTGTTCTATATTCTCAGTTCTAACAACCCCAAATATAAGTACGATCGAACGTCGTGTATTCTTAAATAATATAGGTTACAAAGTATGTTTAGTTATCAGCGATGATAAGCTTATACGTCTGACGTTTTAGTAGTGCTGGAATTAATGTCGGTTGAGCGAGTAAATAAATTGAGAAAAAGGTAAGTCCCGCCGGCGCGGAAGGAGTGTTTAAACAGAAAATATAAAATTTATATAGGTTAAGATCGAATTTAGAGCGGAGAAACGGATAAATAATCGGATTAAAATATTAAACGACGCCGTCAGAGACAATGAGGGATAGAACTTTTTTTCTTGAAATTCTCCAGCTTATGGAACCAAAATCTTTAATTGTAACGGATGCGCGCGTTTTTTTTTTTTTTAATATTTCACGAGAAGAGAGTAATTTTACACTTAACTCTTTCAATAACGATATGCACAATGCTCAACATAGTGTGTGTGTGTGTGTGTGTACAAGTATACGACTACTTATGATTACTGCAAACCAAATGTCGAGCCCGCAAAAGTATTGTTTCGTAATTTTAGATACGTTTAAAATATAATATTAAACTCGCCGAACCACGAAACGAAATCGAATGACAATTAAAGTTTATGAAAGCCGACTTACGAATTATATAATCGCCGTAATTCAACGGTTTACCGATTGAAGGGTTAGGGAAATAAAATGTCGGAAGGAAGATACACGCGCACGCGATTGCAAACGGAGTACGCGTGCGCCCCAAGCACGTAATTATTATAACAGTTAAAACTCAGTCCGACAAAATAATACGCTACCGCCTGTATTTCCTATTTTCTGTAAACGGTTTTCCGTCTGTACCAACCTAAATATAGACTCGCGCATATTTTCGATAGTGCATATATCGTGTATTGATAAAGTGAACATTTATCAAATTTTTTATGGATTATTTAATTTATACATACATACATACATATATATATATATAAATCATCTTGATACGCGATTTTCGAACGTTTTAATCGAACTTAATATGCGAATATATGTATAAAAAAAACGACGGCCGATTTTAAACAAAATCAATAGTTTCACAATCTCATTTTAATGAACCGAAACAGACCGTTCTAGACTTTAATGGCGAAAGTTAACCGTTAAAAAATACTAACATTTTAATAAAACAAAATAAACTTCGTTATTGATAAAAGAAACTTCTTCGCCCTTAGACGTTTTACAGTTTTTGTTCGTATTTTCCATGAACTATAAACGTTACGTATTTATTTTTTATACGCTACCATAAACGTGGCGAATATTCCTTGCGCATATTGTTTCAAGATAAGCAACGTATATGGGCGGAAATAAAAATAATAAACGATCGCCGATAAACGTTTATCAAATATTCTTTAATTCGAACGTCGTATATTTAAAATCGTAACAATCAATATACACACGCGGATGTGGTAAACTGTTCAATAAAATTATTTGAGCGAACAATACATTTAACGAAAATATTAACAGAATCGTTAAGTGTAAAAGATAGAGATTTTATTTAATTGAAAAAGTAATAATAATTAGAATAGAAAAACGCCCCGTGAATTACAAAATCTTATTTTTCGAATTGTAATATTTAACGAAATTAATTTAACGAAATTAGATTTTCAATATTTCGGGCTAATCCTCAACGGCTAAATTTAAACGCGACGAAACGCTCGGTCGGTATATATGTATATATAAACGGTATAATGGAAGAAACTAATTGAAAACGTTCTTAATATATCCTAAAATGTAAAGCTTTTTAACCTTTTTAATAAAAACCATTCGTCGAGTGTTAAAAACCTTTGATTATATTCGAAATTAAAGTCGCGTAGAATTCAATTAATACGCGTTAATTAAATTCTCCTCGACGCGTTAAATTTTCGTATACACTTCAAAGTCTAGAAAATTTAAACGTCGAACTACATAATGTGTGTATCGTAAACGAACGTAGTAAGACTTATTATAAATAAGGTCTCGTATGGGTAAACTCGTTTAATTAATATTAAATTCGACGCGTGATAAGCGTACTCGGGTTTGTAAAGTTAATCTAATATAAATGCCGCGATAAAAACGTATAATAACAGCGACCGTTTTAAAAGAAAAATATACCCGCGAACGTAATACTTTGGTTAAAGGTTAGGCGGGTTCGTTGAAAGATGATTTCTTGCCAATTTTTTACTCGTTAAATATACTTTGGGGAATAACAATCGTAAATTAAGGTACGGTATTAAAATGAAAAATGCCGCGTAAATCTTCGTATAAAGACGCTAACACGAAATTAAAATAACCTTTCGAAAACGATTTTACGATAGTAAATAATAATTACGTTAACGCGTCGCTAAAACAACAATATTCTCGGATATCAATTTTCTAAGTAACGTTAAACGACGACGTTTTTATAATTTCTATAATAAATTCCGAAAACGCGTACCTAATCGATTTGTTCGTTCTTAAATGCACGCCGTTTTATTCTTACTCGAACGTTAGAAAAAAACTACCCCGTAATTTACCGCGGACGACGATACGAATTACGATAACAATAAATAACTTGGCCTTTAAACGGCCGATCGAAACGGTTTCCTTATAGCGCGAAAATGAACGCTCGTCGACGAACGCGGCGCTAGTTGACGGAACGCTTTTGATGTCCATGCTAGTTTTTCACGTCGATACCGTATCGAGTTTCGAAACATTCAAATTCGAGTTCACTTCCTTAAATAAGTACGAACGCTCGGCGCGTTCAAACCCGCTAGTTTTTGCGGCGCCATTAATAATATAGACTGGCGCGATAACCCGTACACGGGTGTGCATGGTCGTGAAATATTTATACTACTTTTTCATCCTACGTTCTACTCGACCAATATTTTTATCTCCCGTTATCTCGTGTCTTAGACGCGCTCCCGTTCGAATTTAATAACGCGCGTTTTATAGGTGAAAAAAATCGTTCGTTTTTCTTTTTATACGCGCCACGACGGGTGGCGCGTTAGCGATTCGAAAATAATCGAAACCCTACAGAATATCGGCGACGCGTACTAATAAAACGGACCGAGGGGTTTTATTAGGTTTTTCGTGGCGATTGTATTGAGCCGTTACGTGCCCGTTTTAATTGTTTACGGCACAAACGCGGAATGACAAATACATTTTATGTGGACAACTCCGGAATAAAATTCAAAACGCGAACTTAAAAAATTGCAAAATTACGAATATACGAACGTTCGATACGAAAGAAATGTCCGTTTAACGGGAATAGCAGCGCGTTCCGCGAAGATGTACGGTAGTATAACTAACGACGGATCCGCGCCGAGTAGTAAAGCCCTAAAAATATAGACGGTAATTATTCTAAAAACGTTTTATCGTCGTAATAAAACTTATTTTCGTATATTTTTAATTAAATAATTTCCGCGGTTTTAAGGGCGAATAAAAAAAAACAGGAAACTAGACGCAATATCTCCGTAGGAAAAGTTCGTATTCCTGGCGGTTTATTAAAAAAATTCGTTTTTAAGTCTTTAATAAGTCTACGATAAAATTTAATATTAAAACGAAAATCGTTAACCCGCCGCCATACGGCGGAAGAAGAAGAAAAAAGCGGCGAAAAATAGGAAAAATTAAAAACCGTTAAACAGTTAGACGACTGGGCCGGGAGAAAAATCTGTGTCGATTATATTCTTTGCCTACGTTGTAGTAATGAAATGCGAAACGCTTTGAATCGGAACGATATTCGAATACGTACGCGAATTTTACAAGCTAAAGGTCTTTTTAATTCGATAAATAGTTTTAAACAAATACGCGGCGTTTTGCGCTCCGTACATAACGTCGTCGACCTCGTTTCATTTAAATGTCGTTTTATCCCCCGGTATCGACTTAGCGTTTGTATCCAATTAATTCGTATAGCGAAAACCGCCTTTTCGTTTTATTCGGGAAAAAATTATTTCAAACATTCACCGTCTTTCGCGCTTTTTTGATAATCGTTTAATTCGTTAATATATTTCGCTCTTGCTGTTATCGAAGTTGTTTTCCTTTTATTTAAATTGACTGCACAATAGGTCCATTAGTGTGTAATACTCGACGACGGTATAAATATTAATAAATTTTCAAAATGTAAAAAATCGCCGTTTAATAAAAGAGAGACGTTCTTGAAATAAATCCTTTATAACATCGATCGCGGCCTTTTCTTAATTTAAAATTCGAATACGAGAAAACGTTTATCAAACGCTCGTATTATTTTACAGCGATAGGTATTATGAAAAACAATGTCGGGTAAATACTTGCACCGAAGGCTTAACAAATAAACGTAATCGATATTAATCATTTTGTCGTTTGAAGTTAATTACGAATAATAAACATTATTTAAAATACAAATTCGCGTCAGTAGCGTTTCGTCGAATTTCAGAACATTGCTTGTGGCTCGCTGTCAGAGAAAAAATAAACAAAAAGAACGCTATATCGCGATTAAGAATTTCAATTTACAAACACGCGCGCGATGTCGGTAAAGATACGCGTACGATTTGTGTGATACAACGAAGAGTAGTTTTTTACAATTTCCTCGTATCTTACAGGAGTGCACTAAAAAATGTTGGCAACGGCACGTTGGCAATCCGGAAACGTTTGTTCCCTACAATTTACATTTGAAAGCAACATAATTGTACGTTGTAACGCAAAATATTCGAATTAAACGAGCGTATTTGTAACGTTACACGGTATTACGTTATACTATATTAACGTCTATCACGACGTCCGTTGTTCAAATTTGTCCTTGAAATGTTATCCGAATTAACGTGTTTAACGACAAATTTAGTCGACGATTCTATTCAAATTTCGGGTTTATTTTAAGTAAATGAATCGACTCGAAATGTCCCGATATAGAAAAATGATCGAATTCGCGGCTTTCAAAGCTGAAACTGAAATTAGAGAACGAAGTTAGACGCTAGTATTTATATAATCATTTATTCGTATCTCGATAGTTGGTGTAATAATAACAATCGCCTTAACGCGGAATAAAACGTTTATACCGTTTGAATATTTCACCGCGTAGGTTCGTCGACGGTTATCGGCGATATCGAAACGAAATTGTATATTCTGCCGGGAAACGCGTGAGCGAATGTCGATTGAAACGGATTTTCCGTTTAAAATCGTCGCGCTCAATTCGACAACGGTGTTTCGTAAAAAGTTCCCATTTCGAACAAACCCGATTGGGGCGAAACGATTTAGCGGCCCCGCGATAATCGGACATCAGGTTCGGACGACCGCGATTTCGACCCGTCGATTATTATTGGTCTACGCGAATCGTTTCCGTCCGTTTTTTCCACGCCGAAAATCCCGAAAAATATGTACGTTATTAAGAAGTTTTATAATTTTTAATTAAATTCGACCGCGCCCGGCCTCCCGACGACAACCTGCCCTCGGGGGCCGCGTAATATATGTACAACGCGTTTATGGGCGGCTCCGTAATTTATACGGCGAAACGCGCGCCGGTACAACACACGGGGGCGCCCTCTGCCTCGCCGGTCCCCGAGCGCGTCGCCGTATTCTGAAGGGCTAGTGGAGTGTGAACAACGTAAACTTACATCGCCGGCGTCACACCATATAATACCATATAGTACGGTCAACACGTGTCGGTCGATTCCGACGTCTTCGCCGGTCGCGTCCTCAGCGTTCCGTTACTTCGGACCCGACCCGAAGCTATTCGCGATTTATAACGTATTGGTGGTAGGTCAACGTCACGGAACGTGAGTCAAATACCGCTCGTCGAATATCATACCGATACGACGGCGTTATCGTAGGGCTTTGAAACAAACGTCACGTTTCGTCTGAACCGAAGTAGAACATTTCCACGCGTCGACCGTAGACACAATTGTGGACGAATATAAAACGGCTAGTCGAGAATTTACGACGAAATCGAAAACGATTTCAATTACAAAACCTCGATATATTCAACCGACGGCACGACCGCCGTATATCCGTTGGGCGACCAATAGTCACCGGCCACACATCGCGCTCGTCGTTTTTCCAAAAATCCTCAACTTCTACCGGCGGTCGCGACAATTAAACGACGTTTAACCGCGTGAAATACACGCCAAGCCGTTAAGGAAATAGTCCGTTTCTTTACGTTCCGATGTTTACGTTTCGCCTGGATGAACAACGGCGGGCCCCTTTTTTTTCCCTTGGCCCGTCGGGTATCGTCTGTTTGTTTCTGCGGGACGATTACGTATTCGTTCGACGAAATTTAGAACAACCGTCAGAAAAAGTCGTCGGCCGTTCACGGTCGAATCTAATTAGTTACGGGGCGCGTTCGACCGGTATTTTAACGTATCAAACAACGGCGCCGTGTTATTAATATCTAAATACTTTCGCTACCGAGTGTTTGACGAAGCAATTTAAACAACGACGTTTGGCCGCCCGTCCGTTTTCCAAATGTACGCTGACCGATACAGAAATATATATATGTACATCGTCACCCGTAGCCGACGGTTTTGCTAATCGTACGTATACGTACTCGGTCGAAACGAATTCTTTCGACGGTTTTAAAAGGAAAACTATCCCCCGGACCCATCCGTAATGTACCGTAACAGCGACGCGCCCTCATTATCATCGGGGCTCGTATTGCCGACGGGATTCAATAGTAAACTCACCGTTACAGTACGTAATCGGTGAAAGGGCCGATGGCGCGCGCGAGTCCCTTAAGCCTGTAGGGTCGACGGGTCGATGACGCCGATTACGGCCGCGGACCAACTATAATTAGGTATAAACGGGGTTCGTCGAAGCAGACGCGCGCGTACATCGCCGCCGCCGTCATTAGCGCGAGAATTCTGATTGCCCCGCACACACGCACGCGTTACCCCTACAGGCCCGTCTTAATTGTCCGTTTTCACGGCACACGCCGCCGGGACGAACTTTGACGACGTATTTAATTAAACGGTATTATCGCGTTCACGGACGGGCACCGGGTCGTCGCGGATTTTCGATTTATCGTAGAGACGCGTTGACGACGACGCGCCGACCGGACTTTTTTAAAGGGCCGTTTAATATCGTCGTAATCATCGGCGCCGGACGCGCGATATTATTATTATACAGTCGTCGGGATTCCGTCGATCACGCGGCGTACCGTATTCTATCATCGTCGTCCTGTATACGTGGAAGGTTAAAATAAAAAAAAAAGGGAATAATTTTTTTCGTTTCAATTTCGTACCGCGTATCGAACGGGGCCAGACCGCCGCGTACGCGACGACAGTGCGCGGTGTTTCGGCCGAATTACGCCTGTATATATATATATTTATATATATATTCGACACGCGCTTTGTACACTCGTAATACGTATATATATATATATTATGCACGAATATACTTAAAACAGACCGTAAGTGCTTGCGGCGTGGTAGTGGCGGCGTTAGTCGCGGTCCCAGATGAGGGTCGTCGACTTTTATTATACACCGGGAACGCGATAAAGAGGATTAGAGACCGAGAACGTGTAACGTATATAACACACGTATATGTGTTTGGCGTGTACGTACGCTGGGAAAACGCCGTTAATATAATACGGTACCGGCTGTTTGGCGTACTCGCGCGGACGATAAAATAATTTGAAAAATTAAACGCGAACGACTCGCGCGTATTAAATGATTAGGAAGAGCATACCGGCGGTAGACGCGCGCGCCCGTTGAAAAAGCCGACCGGGAACCGATCTTATTGAACGTGGCTGCACCCCTCCTAGAAAACCGTAATCCGGGCAACGATTACGGCCGAAGGGAATACGTGCGCGCGACCACCGAGCACACCAAACACGTTATATACGGGTCGTTTTGTATTATTCGACGTCGGACGGCAGGCTTTACACGGATTTCGAGGGTCGAACGGTAGTAATTGCGCGGCGTCGTCGCACGGACGAAAAGTTGGCGCGTACGGATTCGGCGGTGGACAAGCAGAACGTCGCGAATAGTACAGTCATTTTCATCGGTCCGAATACGTCGCCGGACGAGATGACATTCCGGGTCTCTTCCGACGATTGTACCGATATACGGCCGAGTATTGGTCTTACCGGACCAAATGCGTAAACGCTTTACCGCGGGAACGTCTAGGACGCCTCCGTTTCCCATACGTATAACTTCCAATAAATTTCGAAATAAAATATCAATTTCCCTATAATTTTTACACGGAAATTATTCTCGACCTTATTCCGACATCGAACTTTTTACTCGACTTCGATTATCGTCTATTAGTCGTTTACGTTGGACACTCGATTACCATCCGGACTACCGAACGCAATCGAGAATAACTTTATACGTACTACGGCGAGCACGCGGACGTGTCCGATAAAGTGGGGGGGTGACACACTGGCATCAGCCCCTCCGCGCGTTTCGTTATTGTTTTAGTCAGCGGCCGATTGTTTTTTTTTTTTTTTTTTTTTTTTATTATA
>JAIPRN010000345.1:46318-93243 GCA_025469175.1 Geopemphigus sp. TES_GeoC_2020 | reverse complement strand
CGAAAAAGGCCACACGCACGGTCCGAGAAAAAAAAAAAAAAAAACACAAACGTCGCGAATTCGCGTACCGTTAAAGCGAATAATATACTAGGCGGACAACCACTCACCCCGTCGGATGTTTTTCGAATCGCGTAAAAACTAATTCGACGGAACGGCCGTATTCGTTCGAAAGGGGACGACACGTTGGTTGTTGTTGTTGCTTTTTCTTCGGAACTTATTAGCTCAAACGTGCGCCGATAAGCGCGCGCTTATTTACGAATCGTTTCGCGACGACGTACGTAAACGCGTCCCGCCGAGCTGCCATCATCGCCCATACATGGTCGACAAAGTCCAACCGAAATCGCGTTACGCGCGCCGTCACGGCCACGGAACAACACCGCGCGCGTGTACACGCCGATCGACGTAAACCGCGTTATTGAAACGCCGCACGTCGGAATACACAGCCGTATTTGCGTCGTCCCGCGATTTTCGCGCGAACAATTTTACGCGGACGGATACCACGGTATATGGAACCGCACGAGCACCACGGTAACCAACGATACCGTCCGAAATGTACGGCGCGCGCGGTCACGGCAACGATATCGGACGTCCCGCGGCGATTCCGTCTTCGATCGCGAGATGGAAAAACTTTCCGCACCGCGCTTCGTCGAATTACGTCCGTAATTTCGGCGTACTCGGCCACGTAATCTCATTTAATATAAAAATCAATGCCGAGTCCCCCCCCCCACCGGGTACGCACGCGCTCGCCGTATAATCGCCCGTACGCTTTCAAAACGATCGTACACGGACGTGTAATACCGAAAGTGTGTTCGCCTTTTAGGTTTAAGTGCCATTGTAAACTCGTCGACCTAAATAACACGCGCGCGTAAACGAATACAATACCCATTTTCGCGGGCCGGACGGAACGCCACTTCTTAACGCGGTGCCCCGGAACGCGAACGTTCGCGACTATACGCGAACCGTTTTTGTTCTTACCGTGCCGCGGTCGTCGTAATTTACGCGTCGGACGCTTGGCGCGTCGGTAAGTGCGGCTAAACGACCCGCGAACTTTGGACCAATCCGCAAACGGCGGCCGTACCATTTCCGAGTGCGCGCGCGTTTTACGAATTTTAAACGCTCCGGTAATCTAAAAAAACCTTTAAAACCGTTTAATACTCCTGAAAGTGTCGTCCGTTTAATTTCACGGTCTATCAGGCTCGCGAGTGTACCTACCGCGCGCAAACACGCGATTCACGAGTATACTGAACACGGCTACGAGGAAATAAAAAAAATCCACTATCGTCTGTAAGGATAAATGTCGCTGACATGTAGAAGTCGTGGTGAACGATGGCGAGCGGGTCACGGTGACCGACACATACGCATATTAGACGAACGGGACGGGGAGTTTTCGCGAAACTCTAAATAATTAAGTGGCGAAACGTTCGAAAATTTCGACAAGTTCGGAAACACCCAATATTTTCTCGGTACGATTACAAACACTCTGTAACCTTCTAAGAACAATCTGAATATTTAACGATATAGTTTCTCGACGACGTCCGTTCTACCGGAGAAAATGGAAAAAGGCAAATCCCGAATATTTATATAAACGCGTTTAAATTACAAAACTAATACGAATATTCTTATCGAATTTCTTTTCAATTATATCAACTTCCGAAAACAATTCGGATTTTGATTACATTATACGGCGTAACTAAGTTTCGTTTTTATTCAAATGCCTAAATATTACGTTCCCCGAAATACTTTTTTTTAACTTTATAAAAAATCCTCTTGCAGCGTGGTAAAAGTATACACACGCGCGTGTGCACACCCACACACACACACACACACACACACACACACACACACCCACACACCCACACACATACACATACACATACACATACACACACATACGCGCAGGACGAATCGTAGAAAAATCGCTCGAAATAGACGAATTTATACGGAAAAAGTAGATTAACGTGGATGTAAAAGAAAAACCGTTCGATATCGGAGACGTCGCGAGTTCGGATAACCCGCGACCTGGATGTTTATTATACGGGGAAATGTCGCGTGGCTGTCGTCGAACGTTTCGTCGGAGAATCGAGTGCGATAAGGCGTACGAAACCCGTGTTGACAGGAGCGCCCGTGCGTCGAAACGATACGGCGCGTAATCATATCGCCCGTCGGATAATAATAATGAACGTCCCGCCGGAGACGATGGTAAGACCGCGCGCTATTTAAATTCCGAATTGTTCGGAAACGAACACTACTCCGTCGGCCACGAAGTGGTCGGGGGAGTCACGCGAACAACGCGTTTTACGTGTTCCGGAAAAATAACCACTCGGCCGTTTGTCGATAACGCGACGAACGAATAGCGTACCCGACAACGTTAAATTTCATTTTCGAGAACCCTCGAAGTTGGCCTTTGGAGGTCTCCGCTCGGACAATTTCGCGATTATTCGTTCGGCCGTCGGTACAATACGCGCGATATAATCGCGACGCCTTTGTAAACGTCGAAACAAACTAAGCACGACATTTCGACGGGTCCGGCTGACGGATATTATCGCGACGGACGTATTAATCAAAACCGCGTAATACGCGAATATTAACCGCTATATAATCTTTTCGCGATCTATTTGTCGCGTTTGTTCGACATTTTCCATTGACGCGACGGTACTAATTAAACCGAAATATCGATAAGGTCCGCGGCGTAGGTTACAATAACATTTACCGTTATGTTGTCGTACTTATTGTAAACGTAACGTACTATTGACGTTGGTAAATCGTTCAAGAAGAACACGTCGGCGCGCTAAATTCTCGTTCGCGAGCACTGGCGCTTAACGTTCGAGGTTTCGTAATTATTACGAAAGTAACGGAACGGCGAAGCGTTTTCGAAAATTTTCGGCGTTCGTCAAATAGAAAAATTACCGCCGGACAGTACGCGAGGGGAGACCCGCGGCGACAATGCGAAAAACATGTATAGTTCGTGATGCGCGTTCGCTTTAGAGTTGTGTACGACGAAAGGTACGTTTCGAGTCAATAACGTAAATCTCGAAAAACGCCATAATTGGAATCGAAGAAAACGCACGAAAAAATTGTATAAATTACCGTAACGGAAGTATAAAATTTAAAAACCCCTTCCCCCCACACTCGCCGGATGACGCCCGAGCGTCATTTTTTGTTTTGAAACAAATTTCGTCCGCATTCCGAAAAACGAAATAATTTTCGTAGCGAAACGAGCGTCTTAACAACGACGTAATTCGTCGGAAACAACTCGAGAAATACGTTACGAACGTATTCGGATTAATCTGTACGATAGTGGCCGTAAATAATGCCTATAATAAATTATCTTCCTCTTGACGGTTGACGAATGTAAAATGAACGTTGTTCACAAATACGACGTTTAATTTAAATACGCTTTCGGAAAAAGTGTCGTAAATTATAACGCGTAACGAATAAACGAACTAGCGAATCAAATTATAAGACATACGTCCGGGCGAAACAAAATTAACGTTTTTCGAATACCTCAGTCGTCGGGCTGACGTCCGTTTTTAAACAATAAATACGACGCCGTTCTAGGGGGACGGCCGTTGCGTGAATAAAAAAAACGCGTTTGTGTGCGTTCTTCGTGCAAGTCGCGAAAAATGTTCGGCGAGAAGTGCGCCGGAACGCTCTTAGAAAGTCATTTACTTACGGAGAACGAGAAATCCAGATGGCACGAAACTTCGAGCGGCCGCGAAACTGACGTGTGACCAACTTTGCGGGCGGTACTTAGGGAAGATAGATTAAGATCATTAGAAATACTTACCGACATAAACCGTTCGGCCAGTTGAGTATGAAAGTTTTCAAATAAACGTTCGCGTCCGTTACGTTTCGCAGAATTATGACCGTCCCGTTTTTAGGAACCGAACAAATCGCTTTATATCGGCGTATAATTCGCGTACGTTCTCCGTTTTTCCATTTTTACCGACGATAATAATTCTCTTCGGTCCGTACACGCGACGAAATGGTTTCGAAATCCGTCCGGCCTGGTTGTACGGGGTACACCGTGGAAAATACGTTTCGATTCGGGACGGTATTAATAATAGCGAAAACGCGTATTTAATCGGCGCGAACAAAACGACACTATTAGGAAACGGCGGCCGTAGGTCGGCGGGACGTTTTTGTCGTAGTACAACGAACGGAATGGGACAACAGCGTACGCGCTTTGTCGGGAAACGACGATTATAATTATTATAATACTCGAGAGCGCGTGTAATTTTTTTATTATCCCCACCGTATATATATTACGGGGCTATAATACTATTATATTTCGAACCGTATCGGCGGACATAAATCATTACCGGGTGGGTTTCCTAGACAAAACCCGAATAGGCGGGAAAAACGAATCGTCGCCGCCGATGTCGGTGTTTGGCGCGCGCGCTCGCGCGGTTTTTGCTTCCGACATAAATAATTAAAGAAAAAAAAAACGGGAGCGATTCGACACGCTCGGCGGCGTCATAAATATAATAATCCGTTCCTATCGGAACGTAAAAACGTCAATGACCGCGCGGGGGTGTGGTAAACGCGCGCGCCCCGTCGGTATAATACGAGCTTAAATGTTTTTGACAACGCCGCCGCGTTCAAGTCGCACGCACCTCTCATCTACCCGGCAATGGGGCGCGTTTACACCGACGAGGGGGGAGGTGTAATTATTTCTGTTCCCTCCGTTTCGTTTCCACCGCGGACGGTAATTTAATAACGGCGTAGTATTTATGTTACGCCGTACTCGGTGCGCGGTCGGTTACGAACCCCACTCGCCCCCATCACCCTCCCCCCTCCGACCACTTCAGACAATCGCCAAAATCGTTTCCCGGACCGTTTTTCTTTCCCTCCGGACGAATATATAGACTGCGCCAGACATAACGGCGTGGCGAATGAACACGCGCCGCCCGTACCCTTTAACGGGAACTCGTCTTTAAATCGCCGTACGGAACGAAAATCGTGCCCCGTAGTATAATCACGTCGGCCGAATGCGCGAACAAGTTACGTTCGTTCAACGATTTTCCCGGACGGGATGTTTGTGTTGTCGAAATTTAAGTTCGGTTAATTAATCGTGTCGTATACGCCCGAAATACATCGACGACCGTCGCTAATTATCCAAACGTAAATATACGAAATTTCGCGTCGTAACGGTTCACCAGCGTCGGGTTTTCCAAAAACGGCGAAACACTAATGCAATACTCATACGAGCCGTGAGTACGCGTAGCGGATTTTTTTTTCCACGCGAATTTGTGGCTAAATTATCCGAACATTTTGAACGTTCGTCGCCGCCGGCTCTTCAATTTTGTTCCGTTACGTTTCCGTTAACCACCGAATATACGCTACCGTACATCGAACGCACTGGTGAGTACGCGTCCGTCGTATTTGAAACACCATATTTGTCGTTCGGCGATCCGAAACGCGCGAACCCTTCCGAATGCCCGGTTCGATTTTTTGCTCCGAAAGGGCGTACCGGTTGTGGAAGAAACGCTTACGATCTGAGTGCAATAGACGAGTTTCGAGCCCGGGGAATGGTGCGCGAAAAAACGACCTTGCATGGAACATAAACTCGCTTGTCGAGCTAACGACGACAATAATAATAACGACGACGATAAGGCGCGACGGACGCGATCTTCGATAACCGTATAACCGACGCTTTTGTTTACGATATTTCGATAATGGTGAAAATGGTCACGGCCTAAACGGATTGTCGACGGAACGACGATCGTTTCGGAAGGATATAAAACGGAAACGTTTTTCGAATATGGGCGGAGATTTTTCGGGAGCGTCCGTCGCGGAGTCGATAGTGAAAATCACTTTGTGTTGTTCGACGGCGTCCGTGAAAAACCGAAAACACCGGAATGGATGCACGCGTTTCGTCTTACGTAACAATATACCGAAGGGCCGGTCCCTTATTTAACTCGACAACGTACGTACGTAAGTAGACGCTAAGTATTCGTCTAGTCGATCTACCCGAAATATCCGAATTACTACGCGTACCGTATTTACGCTGATGAACGCTTTCGTTCGGTCGTCGACGATACGTTCGCGACCCATCGAAAATATCCGTGGTCAACATTTTTTCGTCAACCGGCGTCCGATCGTCGAATTGCGCGAAAATTTGTTCGTCGAAGTATTCCGATTTAATCGACATATTGTATACATTAACCGCCTGCTGAGCCTTTCTACCGTTTACACCTTGTACGGCGACGATAAACGATAATGATTACTACGATACGTTCCGCGAACGTTTCGAAAACGTCAAATACGAGCGAAGTGCGTGAGGCACGTGCTTCATCCGAACCACGCGATATTATATTATTCGGCGAAATCGTTCCGAACGTTGAGTGTCGCTCTGAATCCATGACAACTCCGGCGCTATATATATATATATATATTTATATGTAATACGTGTTTAGGTTCGTTTCAGTCGAGCCGTTGAACGGTACGACGGTCGTCGTAAAATATCCTACAGTAATAGACGTTCGTGTAAACGAAGTTATTCGTCGTCGTTTCGGTACGGTCGTGTGCGTACGTACGTCGCCGTTTCGTTCGTTATATCGAACACGCGCGAATTGGACCGGACAGAATTAACTACGAGCGGAAATCGGGCGCGTCGCGTTCTCAATTTCGTCACGGGCCCGGGCGGGTAGAGTAATTTCCGTTCGGTCGTTTCGTTCCTTTATACGATTGTCCGGTACAACGCGAATTTCGACTTAATACGAACATTAAGAGTTTTCCCGCCGGGTAACTCGTCAGTTTCGGATCGCTGGCGAAAGTTATTTCGGCCGATCGATTATTAAAAACACATACGTCGAACAAACAACACGTTCGTCGCGAATCATAACGAACTGACGAACGGTACGTAACGTCGCGGGTACATTTTCAAATCATGTCCTATATATATATATATATATATAAACACGACATTTTCTAACGAAGCGTTATAAAAACGACACGATAAACGTTTTGAACTCGCCGTCCCACCCCATTCGTCGTAACTGGCGTTTTTTTCCCCGCCGGTAAATCGCGGACTATAGCTGCAAATAATATTTATATTCGTAATTCCGTAACGAACGATCGTATATTCCCGTACGAAAATCAACGGCGGATTTTCACGAATTATTTTACGAAAACGAAGGAGGGATGGATGTCGGGTGCGTGCGCGTGTTAGGGGCGTAAGACAATACGGAGTAGAAAAACAAACGACGATTTAAGAAACGGTCGATTCGGTCTAATTGTATTTTATGCACGTCGGATGTCGTGACTTTAGACAACGGTGAAACGCCGACGGCGGCGAACTATAAGTACGTACGAAGACGGACGACAACCCGCGCAATTAACGCCGATAAAAACCGCCCCGTAAAAATTAATCGGTAAGCGTTTTTTACGGGCGTACGCGTTTTATGTACATCCGTTTTCGATCGTTTTAGCGAATAAACCGTCACGGGAACCGAACGGAGTTCAGTTTTATCGCGCGTTTATGTACGCGTAATAATAATCGAACGGAAATAATCGTCAAAGTGGCTTGGAAATTAAACGGAGGGCCTGTCGTTGCGCTAATTGTTTTATTAATCGATCGTACTTTTACAATAACGACGTCTTTGGGTTCTTTAACCAATTATATATATATACGTTGAAATATTGTCGCGATCTGTCCGTTCCCTTTAATTATTTCGGTAAACGTATTACTATGCGATGTCGAGTCGTTTATAACGTTAACCGAGTACGGTCGTACGGTTCGTTGTTAATTATAAACGTACGCGAAAAAGAAACGTTTTATTCCGAGTATTCGCCGTTAATTAAATCGATATTCGGATTGTTCACGTCTCATCCTACCCGTCCCGTTCATCGACCCGAGCATCGGAATACCGTCGCTTCGACGTAATTACGCGCCGATCTATTATATATATATATATATATCGCGAGTCCGAACGTCACATTCTCGACTCGTCCACACGTGAATACGCCGGCGCGCGTACGGAACGGTTCGCGCCAAAGACCTTACATTTGGTGGCGTCGTTTTCTCGCCTAGGACGGCAAACGGACGGCGGAGCGTTCGGAACCGGACCGTTTATTCGGTGTATTACGGCGAGTTTAGCCGAAAACGTTCGCCAAACGTTCCGTCGCCATATACGGATCCCGTACGCCGCTGGTACCTATCGGGACGGATGTCGTGACAACGACGTGGGACGGCCTCGAAATAATGCTTCGGTCGGACGACCGTACGGAAAGCCGTCGTAACGAAAAAGCGTTAAAAAAAGGTACGTTCGATTTTCCGATCGGGCGAATTAAGTAAGTGTTTTCGCCGTGTTAGCTCTCGTCGCTCGCGTTTCCGCGACCCGCCGTACTACGACTTGTGCCCGCGCGTAAGCGGCTGTCGTACGAACGGAAAATAATTTTGATATCGCGAATTCGTTACGGAATACGTACAAAGTGTTTTCGCTGGAAACGTTCGTGCGCCGTGTTACGTACAGGGACGAGTACAATGCAACGGACGGAAGTATTTTCGGTTATTCAACGCGCGTGAAACTACCTACGTATGTGTAATACGCGAGACATGTATAGTGGAAACCGCAGAGCCACAACTCGCGAGTACACGCGTAATCGGCTGACGAAAGTTTTTTGTCGAGCCCGAATATATATATTGCTTCGTGTAATATCGCGAATAATATGTTTTACATTCGCCCGTCGACACGATGGAAAACGGCTTATGGATTTTTATCGTTCTCGTAGTACACAAAATTCGACGTTTTCGTCTCGGTCGTTCCCGACGACGAACGTATAATACATATATGTATATATAACGACATATACGTCGACAATTATGACCGGGGGGAAAAAAAAAATCGTTTAACGGGAAAATTCGCGCGAAACGTCCGAAAAACGAGAGACGAAACGTCGTTGACGTCATCCTAGAAGATATTGGCGGCCCGGCACTTACCGAGTGTGCCGTTACCGATAAACACGATTAAACAACCGGGAACGAACGCGGTAACGAATAATAATAACAAATAGTACAACGGTCCCGGAGTAGTAGTTTTTAGCCGCCGTAAAATTGTCCCGAAATATTAACGTCGACGGGGGCACCACCGGCGTCACTCGAACGTACAACACTCGGGCGAACACGAGTACAACAGACGGGTCCGGATTTACCACGCGGCATTGTCATTACGGGCCCGAGTACTTCATTCCGGGCGCGCACACGCGTGTATACATTACGCGGCTCGTCAGCGACTCGTTCAATATTCGTATCTTTTGTGCGCGTGTTGTTTGCATTGTTGTGTGCGGATTGCGCGCCGCGTATTTATCGACGTACATATATATATGTACACACGCCCATACATACATATACTACGCGCGTCTTAGTACGTCTATTTGTTTTCGCGGGCTATTCCGCGTAATTCACTGCGAACGTTTTCGGTCCCTTCAGCCAAACAAGGCGCCGGTGTATGAAGCGTGTGGGGAGGAGACCGGCGCGTAAAATATATTCGCCGTACCACGTTCGTTGTTCGCGGGCCCGTAAATTGACGCGACGTCCCGACGACGAACGCCACGGCGGGGCCCCGACGGGAACAGAGGACCTAACCGACGTCCGAGGTTCGACCGTGTGCACGCTCGAAAACGCCGAGCGGACGCTTGTCGCGGATTTCGGATAAACGATTCTCGGCTCGGTAAAATAAAAAAACAAAAACAAACGCCGGAAAACTCTATCCGCGTCCGAAAATTGTCCCCGATGGTTCGTTTCCGGCGATTTTCGGATCGAATTACGCTCCGGGGGAAGTGAGCACGTCGGTTGGACGCCGCGAATAATAAAGTCACCGACAAGATTCGTTACCGGTACCCGTCAACATTTTCCGAGCGACAGATAAAACGACAACCGCGTCGTCGCGAAACCGATACGTTCCCCGCTGTATAGTTTTATTATTTAAATCGACCGCGCTATATCCCGAACTACTTTAAAACACGCGCGTACGTACCAGTTCCGCGTTCGAATAAACGAAATCGAGAATGTCCCGCTTAACGAAACGCGTCGTATTGACTTTCGCTCTTAAAACGCCGTAACGACGTTCGTCACCGCGTGCGCCCCACTCCCCCCGCACACTCTTTTTTACCACCAATATAGCGGCACACGGACGCGCGCGTACCGTCGTTTGTCGCCGGTCTGTGTTCGTAATACAACCGTAAACGGTCTCCGGCGGCATAAATATTCTACGCCGCGCTCGGGTCGTCGTCGATTTATTGAAAACGTCTCGTCTATTATGTATGATATATAGCGCCGACGTTTACGACGTATCCACCACACGCGGTCGTCTCTTGGCGTTTCGAAAAGGAAATATCCGTATCTATATATATGTGTGTGTGTGTGTGTGTATTATGATAAACAAAAACGAAAAACCCGAAAAATTTCGATCTAATGGTAAAATCGGCTTCGTCTAGCTGCTCGCTCGGCGCCGTATTTCTTCGTTCCCGTTCTTCCGTCGTTCGTGAACGTGAACATTGTCCGCACGTCGGCCGTACTATTATAGATAGATGATAGATTATTATTACTATTATTATTACCGTACTGGCCCGGTTGTCCTGGTTCGTGTGCCTTTTCCATAACAGCTCGAAAATGCGTTCGTTTTACTACGGGCGGCTACGAATCGAAAATCTTCGTAGGTTAGGAAACGTCTCGGAATAACCGTAAAAGACGATTAAAAATAATTTTAACGTTTAAAATGGCGTATAAATAAATGTGTATGACGTCGAGGGCGCGAAAAAGTCCAAGATGATTCGACTTTGGCCCCGGGAACGCGCGGCGTGTGATTTTTTTATTCTATTTACGGAAGTGGCCAAAGGTCAAAAACCGAATCGCTGTCGCCGCGTGACATGTCGAACAACGGTCGGGAGGAATACCGCTTAGTTGCGTGCCGACGATGGCCAGCGAGGGGAGTCGTACTTGTTCAATACTTCCCCCCGGCGCCCCTGAGTGCGGGAATTTTCAAAATTGCTCCGTTCGTTCGCGGCCGCTGGTTTTTGTTTCTTCGTATCGACAAGTGTACGTGTAATAATAGTAATACTGTCGGTCCGAACAAAATCTGTTCCGGCACAAATGTTTTTTTTTTTTGGGGGGGGGAGTGCGGTGTCTAACCGACCTAGAGCGATCGATTATGTTTGGTCACGATTGCGGACAAAAGGCTTCTCGAGGAAACCGCGAATAGTTAGGTAGTGTTAGGGACGTGTCGCGAATGCAAAAACGTTTACCCCGAACGCTATTCGAAGTTCGTGGATTCAATTCCTTTTGTTAAAGGCGACGACATTTTAAAAGCGAAAACGCGTTTTTCAATTGACGTACGAGTGATAGGTTACGTTTACGATTTAGTTTCGACGATCACAAAATTACGAACGATAACATAGAATACAATCGGTAAAACATTACCGTTTCGAGGGTTTCGTCCGACGACGACGACGCGCACCGTCGCGAAAACGCAAAAGCGATCTAATCGGCGAAAACGTGGTCGGTAATCGGTTCGGCGTGTCAACTTCCAAGTGTCGCGGGATAGTATAATTGTGTCGGGGGCGGTGTATCGTCCCGGCTATTATTCGGATCGCGGCGGCGCGGTGTCGGTTTGGCGTTCGAAAACGGACACGGCGGTTAGGAAAAATACCGCTAACGGTACCGGCGGCCCGTTTTCGTTCGGCCAACGTTAATTAGTTAATGGTTTTCGTGCACGCGCGGTGGCGGGTTCGTCGCCAAGTGAATTATTGCGCGGACACGCGCGGTCGCGTATCGCGGCAACGGAGACGGCAAAGCGAAACGAAATTATTCGGAAAGGCCGGCAGGGCACGGTTTATCCGATATACGGCCGTAAGCCCGAGAAAATAGGTCTTACCGGAGATTTATACCACGCGTAATATAGAACGGAATTTATACGGGCGAACGGTATTAGACGTTAAACTGCGTAACGGCGGTTTGTATAATTTAATGGGCGGCGTACGGTCGTTTGATATTTTCGGGACGGGACGTTTCGCCGGGCACCGGAACGCGGACGGTCGCTTACTATCGTTTTCGGGGACGTCCGTGTACCGGACGCCGATTGTCGCGTACGTCGGTTAGGACGCCCGGCGCAAGTCGTTCACGTTATTCGAACGGTGCTCGAAAATGGTCTTTGCATTTGCTTGGTCGGGATGGCTATGCCGTTCCACTATCCCAGGCCTCCGCCTTTCCTAGTGAATGGACGTGAAAGTGAGCGTTTTTAAGTTAGTCTGTCCGTGTCATTGGGTATGGTTTGGGGTTTTGTTTCGGTGGTTGTCGGTGAGTATGTTTTGCCAAGGGGACACGATCGTAGTTGGAAAAGGAATTTTTATAGAACGTCGCTTTAGATTGAGTTCGAATAGAGTTTTGGATCGAATTGAAATTCGTCGATTTCCGAATTCACTGGGTAAACCCGTTATCGTACGGATACCGATGTTCTGGACGGCTTCGATGCGTTTCAACTGTGAGGGACCGACGAAGGGCGCCCAAGATGATCCAGCATACGTGAGGACGGTGGATATGTAAAGTTCAAGTAAATTAAGTTTAGTTTTGATAGGCTCTTCGCGTTAAGTATCGCGTAGAGTATTCCGCGGGTGCGAACGACTTTTTTAGTAATGCCCGTAATGTGTCGGGCTCGAAAACGGTCGCGCGATACCGGCCGTATTATAATAATCGTGTCGCCGTTCCACCAATCCGCGGTTTATTCGCCTTACTAGTCCCGACTATTTTCCCGAACGCACGGACGTTTTTTTTCCCGAGGGTTCGCGAATACACCGACCGGACGTTTACCCGTCCGTGTATTGGTCACCGTCGCCAACTCTGAACGCGATCTTCGCGTTTCTTCGTTACCACGGAAATTGCCGTTCGTCCCGTTTAGTCCGTCGGCTCTGTTCGGCCCGTCACGAAGCGTTTCAAAGCGACGCCCGATTTTCTTCAATCAATTGTATACGAGTATGTATATATAAGTTTTCGACCGACGCGTTAAAACGATTTTTCGACGACGTCGATTTCGGGCTGAATGCGAACGTCACGAACGATTATCGCGTTTATAATTCCGTCGTCAATAATCGATAAAAACGTATTGTCGTCGTCGTTCGTCCGGTAAGCGACGTTTTCGAAACGGGCGAATTGTTTTTCGAAAAAAGAACGACAAGTCGGAAAAACGCCGTCGGGTTATTTAACCTCCAATAGTCTGACCAACGAGACGGACCGTTCGTAACCGTGTACGGGACAATAGGCGACCACGGTAACGGGCCGGTTTCGTCGAGCCGGCCGTGTATATTCGTCGATTCGGCTAATAGGCGCCGGCCGTTTTTCGCGGACGGTTCACCGACAGGGATGTGGGGGAACGTGCCGGGCCGCCGTGTCGGCGAATAGTTTACGCGTGATTACGCGTAAACAACGGACGCTCGAATTATTATTCGGCGGCGGCGGCGTTAATTTTCCAACGAGCTTATTGGACGCAATCAGCGCGTCCGGGAGTCAGTAGCGCTAATTCGCGCCACGCGCGTACATTACCGGGCCCGGGACGGTAGGATTAACGTCGTTACATAAATAACCGACGACGTTCAATTAGTTTCCCATTTCGTCCTACACACACACACACACACTAGCCGCCTTCGTAAAGGTCTGAAATTTCGAAAATCGATCGATCTTTCGATAACGTCGTCGTTATTACGTTTATATATTGTACCCGCCGACGAAATTCGATCACCGTCGGTAGTACGTAACGTGTACATATATATATATAGACGTCGTACGACCGTAATATTCACGCGATATCCCTTCGGGTATATTGGATACGCTTAATCTTTTCCCTCTATAGACCCTTCGACTTACCCACGGCTTGTTCCGATCGAAATCTCGTCAAATGACTCCCCGTATCAAAAGTCCCGGGGCGTCGGGTTAAAACACGAGACTATATTTCGTTTTAATACGCGTACACACACGTATGTATATAAATACACGCGTAAATACGCGTATTGCTCGACGATCGTTAAGGATCGTTCGGGTACCGAGGGTTTCCCGATACCTTCCCGGATTTACTTATAAAACGGGGATTTTTTTTCTCCTTAATATACGAGGTTAGATTAGGTACCTCGTATATGGCGATAACGAACGAAACAATATTTCCGTAAACCTACGACGGATTTGAACGCTCGATTTGTTCGGAAAATTACGCGTCCGCTCTCGAATGACGACGTACACCGGTTTCGGTTTGTTCGATCCGGTCGTTTCGCCGTAAAATCCGGAACGTATCGGGGACACGATACTTCGGCGTCGCGTCGTTTTAATTAAAAGCCGCCCGCCCGTCGGTTCGTCCCCCTGACACGATTGTCGTCTGGCCGTTGAACAAAGAGAACAGTCCGTCGTTTTTATTTACGCGTTCGTCCGTTACGGAGAAGGGTTTTTGTCTTTTTGTGTTCGTACGTCCCCCCCCCCCGTGCACGAAGTGTCTACCGCCCGTTTGTCCCCAAAGACCGTTTCATTATCCGAAACTCCGGCACGGCATTTTGATAATCGAGCTTTTATACGTGCGCGCGTACGGTTGACTGAGTATCGTTGTCAATATTGTCGTGTGTACTTTCTCGGAACTAAATTAAATTCGGGACTTTGTTCGGCGGGTAGGAAAATCGTTACGATTGAACTCCGAGGCGTTATTGTGCGTACGTTATTTACGGGCGTGTTTCGCTAATACGCGTCGTACGATAACTTGTATATTTCTCGGCGGTGCCGCGAATTAATGAAGAAAAAAGTACGAGTAACTCGGATTCGAGCGGATCGACCGGGTCGGGTTTCGTTATTATTTTAAATTCGGAGCGACGACTGTGAACGACGAAACGGCCCTCGTTAAAATTCCTGGTCGTATTTCCCGTACGTTCGCTAGTATTGCCGGTACGAGATAATTGTCGGCGACGAATACGCCGGCGATTTCGCCCGCGGGGATTTTTTCCGGAAATTTTCGAGCGGTTTCGGATTACGCGAGGCGGGCGGGGGAGGGAAATCCGAGCACCGACCCGGTACAATTTTTGGTTTCCAGACTTATTATCGTATACGAACGCGGACGTAATACAAAACGCCGTTATGTATATATTCGCGCTTACGGCGGTTATCGAAAATACTCGAATACGATTTACGCGTATATTGTTGCGTACACGTACGACGCACAATTTCGCTCGACGAATGGATAAACCGAAATGCGTGGCGAATAACTACGAGACGGAGTAAAATTACGGGAAACCCTCGCAACGATCGTAGTGACCGAAAAAAATTCGCTTACCGTTCGATTTTTGGCGAACAGACGACCGCGGCGGCGGTCGAAGAACCGTATTACGTAATTGTTTTCTGTTCGGGTCGTACGGTATTAAGAACAAATAATAAAACGTCCGATTCGGGTTACGCCGTGTTCGGTAAACGTATCGGACTCCCCCGGGGCCATATCCGACGGCTATTTCAAAGGCGACGGCGATTTCACGTAACTTATTCGCCGTGGAGCGAATATTACCGACGTACTTACAAACGATACGGTACGGTCGTCGTCGTCGTCAAAGTTCTCTCGGACGGCATTTCCACCGCCGCCCACCAATAAACGACCGTATTTCGAAACGAACGTCACGTTATCGTAATCGAACACGGCGCGATATTGCGTCGTATAATAATTAATACGGCCTTTGACGGGCCCCGAAATTCAACCGAAATCCCCGACAATAGCGTACGCGCGTTTCGAAACGACGCGCGCGTTACCCGTAACACCGAAATTATCGTCTAAATCGGCGGGGGCCACCGACACGCCACCGCCCGCCGATTAAATACAAACCTCGTAAATCGCCCGGTCCGTTATTATATTATCCCGTTCGGTTTCGCCGATTCGCGCACCGCGGGGCTGTCGGGCTCGGCAAATCACCATTACCCGAGTCGGTTTACGACATACGCGTACGAAACACCGGCGGTAGTGACGATCAACGTTCGAAAAACGCGCTCCGGCCTACTCGTGTTCTACGGGAACGTCCGTCCCTTGCTCGGGACCAGCGAACGCCCACCGCCGGTGTGTCCGTTAGGTCAGCCCGATTCGCCGGCGACCGTAAACGGTTTTCGTACTTACGCGCGAAACGCGTCCAATTACGGGCGAAGAACGTATCGAGGACGATTCGCCATCCGGTGGGTTTTTACACGCGGACGTACAATCGGCCGGCGTGTTGTACCTTCCGTTACGTCATAGATCTCTCTTCTCGTTTACCGTAAACGCGGTCCGTACGATAATATTTCCGTAAAAACAACGCCCGGCGCCGTCTCGGTCGCTCGATCCGGCCGACCATTTTTTCGTTTCGTTTTTTATACGTCTGCCACCCCCCCCCTCCCGTTTTCTATACACAAAACACGACGGATTTGTAAATTACGTCGTTATATTTATCGGCGGAGGGGGGGAGGTAATCCCGTCGAGTATTCTCGGAATATAATAACGCGAACGTGTACACGGGTTTTTGTTCGGACATAAGGGACGCGCGGGTTGTCCCGATTACATTTTTACGGTAAACTTCGCTAATAACGTCGGCACGTTTAAAACTAAAATCCCTATTCGCATTTTTCCACGTTGTTATTATTATTATCGGCGCGGGTAGTCTATTCCCCGACGGTCGTATCTCGCGTTTCCTATCGCCGGTTATTCCTTAATTTCGAAAAAAACACTCGTCGGAATTCGTCGACGACGACGAAAAAATGTACGCGTATTTCTCGAGCGCCTACGGTTTATTACGAACGGAACAAAGTGGATTTCGCCTAAACGGACACCGCGGCCGACGTTCGAAAAAATGCGTAGCCCGAAGCGGGTTATGTTTTCGAGAACGATTTTTCTCCGCTCCTTGTACGCGAACGATAGCGAGAACCAAGCCGACATCGTCCACGAGCCTGGAAGCTCCCGGGAGTTTCGTCGGCTCTTCGACGAATTCGATTGTGTCCAAACCGTGGACGTGGACCTAACGTAACCGTTCGGGCGAAACGTCGAGTGTTCGGGCACGTTCTACTGATGGAATACGGCGGACACGTGCCCGAATCCGGCAAAGGTCGTCCAACCGCGCCGTTTTCGTGTCGCGGTTTCGACCAAGTCCGTTTTCCGTCCGCGTCCGATAACCGGCGGGCCGTCGAACGGACCGCGGCGGATCGCCCGACCGATTAGTAGTGTTACGCGTCGATAATTTTTCGTAGCCAGTTGCCCCGTACGGTCAAAACCGTTCGCCGTTAATTATATAGATAGACAGAGGCGGCGGTCGCGTGTGTCGGCGGGACACGCCATTTCGGTACAAAGCAGACGTCGGTATTTGATAAAAAATCGCGGTATAAAATTCGCGTTCGAAAGCGCGGGAAATATCGTACACAAGTCGGCCCTTTTTTTATTATTATTACTTTTCGTCACTAACCGAACGCGTCTCGCCCGAAACAACGACGGTAGTTATTCGTATTCCGCCGTATCGACGAAACCTAACCGAAATTCTCGTTCGTTACGTCGTACGAATCGGATTGGTGCGCCGTAGGGTTTTCTACACACACACACACCGAATAATTCTCGACGATACGCGCGCGCGCGTACGGTATATATATATTCCCGGCCGACGGCGCGAATAATTCGATAATCGATCGCGGCCGCGTCGTTGATTCCGACGTTGTGGAACGAACGATACGAAAAACGAAAATAATTTCCGTTCGTAACGCTCGGCCGGTTAGCAATTCCGACCGTCTTATAATTGGAGGACCGAACGGTGTATTCGCAATCTTCCGCGTCCGGCTGTAATTAGTGACGAGCCGCTGAACGTTTAGCGTTGTTAACGAACGCGCGTGCGCTTGTGCGAGAGCGAGATTTTGATCGTCGCGAATTCTGATCAACGAAACTTCGATATCCGAATCATTTCGTTTATTCGCCAACGACGGTGTGTACCGGACGAATTAGTTTGTTTTGTTGTTTTACGAAAACTACGACGGTTTTCAAAGTACGCGTAAATCGGAGACCAGCCGCCTTGCCTTGTTCGCCGTTAGACGACCGCGAGACATGCCATTCGCGTTGCGATCAAAAACGACCAGGCGGTTTGCCAAGGACGTCGGCGACAACGGTTTACCTATATTTCATATAGGACGCGTGAAATCCATCGACCGAACAGCGGTCGCCATTTATCGGCCGACTACGTATTAGGACGAAAAAAGAAACGAGTATTGTTAGAGGTCCTTCCAAATTGTAGCGCGCCCATAGGGTCGTCCACCTAACACGGCATAATTCGTTGATTAATCGTCGATTTTCCTTCCGCCGTACAATTCGATAATATTTCCTACGTACGCGACGTCCGCCAGTTTTACGGGTCGTACACACGCCGGTGAAGAGATAGACGATAACGACGATATTCTTTTACTAACCTTCCCGACTAACCGTCCCCCGCCGCCGAATACGAAAATCGACGCGCTAATTTCGATAATCGACGAACCGATAGGTGCCAATCGCCGGGACACGCTCGTCCGCGTCGAGAAGTAAATGATCGACAATACCGCGCGAGTACGATACCGGATGACTGCCGTTCGTGCAAAAACGAATCCCCGTCGTGTGGTGGTGCCGACTCGCGCGTTTCGTCCGCAACGTTCTCCCGACTTTGGCGAAACGATTACGAGAATTAATCACGCCCGTACAATCGACACGGTTTTCGTACGAATTAAATTCGAACCGGGCGGGCCATTGTCCGTATAGAGCGAAACAAAAAAAGCGAACGTCGCAACCAGAGTGGTTCGGCGCGCGTAAACGGAAAACGCGGGCGGGGTCGGGCGCGCACGAATGTGACGAATATTATACGGACGGGAGAGGACGTTCCCCGGCCGTATCGATTCGGTACGCGAACGGCGAAAAAACGTTTCTTGACAAGTCACCGAGAGCGGTGATAAGGTTGCTGCGGGGTCGGGGTGGGCGGCGGGAGGGTTTTGCCGAAAATCGCCGCTGTTCGAAGTCTGAAACGTCGCGAGTGTCTCGATGGCACGTAAGCGCCGTAAAAGAAAAAAAAAAAAGGACCGTAGTATATACGTCGTTTATGTAAATGCGCGCGCGTTTTTTTCTTGAAAAAACGAACACTTACGGCGTCGACTCGAATAGAAAAACACCCGCGAACGGGACACAAACTCGAACGTTCTTTTTTTCGTTTATTCGCCGCCGCCGTTGGTGTTGCTCTTGGATCTGCCGCATAATGGAGGAGCACGGGTACATACGAACGTACGAAAACAATTTCGGCGTACGTAACGTTTAATATATATATTTACATATTCTTATTGGCTAGTGGTAATACAAGTTGTTCGTATATATATATATAAATAATTGATACTGGAAAACCGAAAACAAACGGTTCCTCGATTTGTGTATAAAATACGAAATAAACGAACGGACGACGTTAACGTAATCGATTTCGACATATCGTTTTTTGTTTCGACCTTAAAAATGATTTTCGAAATCCGTCGTCGAAAACGGTTTTTGTTTTTTGAACAAAATCGACATTCGCAACGTACGTGTGTTAGTAGTTATTTACAACGTTCGGAAATCGTCGTCCTATAAAATGTGTCCGTATAAACGACGCGATTACAAATACGTTTAAACGATACAAGTGAAATATAATAACGTTATATATATATAATAACGAGGAAAAATTTACGATATTTCGGACGTACAACGCGGAAATTGAAAACTATACACTAATATAAATACGCGTTTTTCTAAAGGGGTATAGGTTTTTTTTTTTCGTTTGTACACACCGATAATAATACTTATCGTAAATTACGAAAAACAAATTAATAATAATATATATATATATATGTATACGCTTTTCGCGACGACGAAAAAAGGAACGCGTACAAATAATAACAAAAACCAGAGAGAAATAGAGCGAGAACAAGATACGGATAGACGGGATAGGAAACCGTTCCGACATTTATCGGAAAACGGATTCCTGGCTCGTTTCGGGCGTGTAAAACGTTTTCCGTCTGCAGCCGGTGGATGGACTTCTGTACGCGCATCGCGTATGTGCACGCATATTTATGTACAAGCAGGCGTGCTCCGTTCGGGACGTATTGTTTTCATCTGGAGAGTAAAAATAGAAACATCGTCGTCACAAGCTGCTCGGAGAACGGGAAATATTCGACGGTAACGGGACGCGCGCGATACACCGACGGTACGTAAACGGTTTCTCGAAAACACGCGTTTCTTACGGTACAATGGCCGATTATCGCGATTCGCGTAATAAATACGGACGTATAACGTAAAAAATCGAAAAGTCCGTTTGTTTAACCGCCGCGATCCGTTCAATCGACGCGATGTACGAAAATACGCGATTTTTCCGCGATCATTTCCATTTAATTCGCTCGTCGTTATTTTTATCCGAAATCTACGGGCGGGGGTAGGGGGCGACGACTTACCTATGGTAACGAACGAATACCGAGGCGATACGTGAAAAACGAAACGGAAATAATTAAAAAAAAAAACGAATCGAACGGTAAAATACGAAACGATTGGACGCGCCGAATAAACGGAAGTCGCGTAAACGGAACGATAGGTCCGACGAGAACCGAACTTGGAAAGTGTTCCATTCGTCGTATTCATCTCGGGATTTTCGCGCACGGGCCGCTTTAATTCGGTTCGTAAATCCGCCAATAAAAACCTCGGGAACGCGCGCAAAAGCTCGCGAAGCCGCCGTTACGGTAATAAACACGTGGAAAACGTTTCGGCGATATTTACGATTTTCTTCTACAAAACGTATCAGCGTACTTACCGAAAACGATCCCGTGGACGTTTCAATAAACAGCGTGGGCAGACGTCTAACTTTCCCTACGTGCCGATCACTCTGCACATGTCCACCGGGGTCTCCTGCGGATACAAAAAACGGCGTTCGCAAATAAACGGCCCGGTGGTGGTAGTAGAGACGTAGTTAGGTTACGCCGAGAATTATTCGCCTTCCTCCACACACGCGGTTGCCGTCGATTCGTTCGGCATTTACGGGTGGCGATGTATATAATTAACGAAAACGACGAACGGACAGGCGGGGCGAACAAAAACGTAGGTGTCGTTTTCGGTCGTAGTTATCTGTAGTCGCGACTATGGCTATGGAATTTGTCCAACGACCGAACGGACATGTTTCGACGGTAAACTTCGTTCGGAAAACCGTTAAGACCGTTTGAAAATGAAACACGGAGGATACACGGACCAACTTACGAAAAAGTGGAAGAAAATAGAGAACTAAAGCCGACGGCTATATGAAAAAAAGGGTGGGACAAAGGGATTCGGTGATTGGGAGACACGAGTGAGGATGATATAATAAGAAGAGTAACTGGAGCGGCGACCAGCGGGGGGAAAAAGACCTCGAGGACGACCCAGAAAAATATGGTCGGAAGACGTTGTGGAAGGAAGTAGTGACGCTAGTAGGACGGAAGTAGGGGAACGGAGAGGATAAATGGAAGGAGATTGCGAAAACTGTGTAAGAGTACTAAATGCCGGAGGAATAGTAAGGAACTTCACTACTACTCACCCTGCCGCCGTTCTCCGGGTCGTGCCTGTTGTTCTTGTACTTGCCCACCGTTTTCACGGCGTCCGGTAACTGAAACTAGGAAAACACACGAAAAATTGAACACGCCTTTACGCGGTGACCGATAAACGCGCCCGGATCCAAACACGGTAACTACGTAACGACCACACGCGGCCGGTGCAGCAGGTGACCGGTGGGGGGGAGGGGCGCGCGCATAGGACGCGGAGCCGGAAAGACAACGGTCCGCCACCCGCGCGTTTGTCTTCCGTCCGCGTCGAATTAATTGGAAAACTTGCTAAGTGGTTTTGTTGGTGCCCGGGGCTAATAGTTTTACACGCCTCGGACTCTCCCGGCTAACGATTACCACCGCGGACGCCTATGCGCCTACACGGCGTTCGATTGGACGGTCAGATTATCGCGTTATTGTCGAACGGGCGCGTTTATCCGTAATTCGTCGTTCTAGAATGATAATAAATTACCGTCAAAACGAACGTCGTTAGTTTCGAGAATGTACACACACACACACCGTAATCGACCGAAACGATAATTATTACGAACGGGGCGGCCAACGGGACGGAAGACGTCGTCGTGACAAGCGCGCCGGAATCGTGTACGGTTGTTCCGGCGTCGTATCTACGACCGCGGTAATACCGGTTTCCCGGACGGTTTCGGAACGTTCGCAAATCCGACGGCCGGTGTCCCGTCGTTCTCCGGACGAGACGTCCCGGCGGTTTATTCGTGCGTTTTTTGTTTCGAGACTCGCCTCGGCGACCGGCTACGCTGATTCTGCTAATTGCTCGGCGCGCCCGGGGGAAATAAACGCGTTTCCGCGGCGGATGCCGACGGACCCGCCGACCGGCGCGTACGGTGATCGGTGCCGTCGCTTTTTCTCGTAAAACGTGCCCGGGACGGGGGCGGCGTGTGCTCTGCCCCGAATATACCCCGGGGCGGTGATTTTCTATACGACGACACCGGGAGGAGAGTGTAACGGCGCGCGCGATTGTTTCCAAGCCCGGAGGAAGTGTCGCGAAACGTTCGACGTAACGAAAACTCGTGTCATTAAACGTACGTGTATATTTATTTATCGAGATTTAAGCTAACGACGAAAACAAAACACACATAAAGCGAATTGACTAACCGCGACCCGGCGCTATATATTTCGGGCAATACGAATCGTTTTCGTTACGTTTTCCGCCACATGCCTTCACTGTTCCGTTCGCGTTCGCCTACAGCTGTATCGACTTTGAAACGACCACCGACGATTTTTGGTTTGGAAAATCCCGACGGGTCCTGTTCGTCGAGAGCAAAAAACGCGTCGCGATTACCGACGTAAAAATGATACACGCGCGTGTTATTCGCGAACGGTGTAACGTAAAAAATGATCGAAAACAAACGAATCGTTGTAACGAACGCGTTGCCCGTTTATTTATCGCGAGACGAGGGGGGGATGGGGTAGTATTTATCTATCGTAAGTATCGGAACGTTCGTTTTTACTTAAAATGAAAAACCGGAGATCTCGCGACCCGGCCGGTGGACCAATTTGTGGACGAAATTGGATTTCGATTTTTAATCGACCGCCGATAAGACTCCCGGTGTCCCGGGTGAACCGCGAGCGGTTTATCGTCGGGCGTCTATTATGGTTAAGCCGAACGGGCGAGGGGGTGGGGAATCCGGCGACCTTTTAACGGACGACGAAACAAATTGTTCGACTCGCCGAACCGCTAACCGGCCGAAACTTTCCGGATAAATTCCAATCGCGCTAACGTAAATCACCCACGCCGCGCCCGGGGTTTCCTTTTTTCTACGTTTCAACCACTGGGCGGTCGCGGAACGCGTCGTAAGACGTACGACGAGTCACACGCGTAACGGTCTCGCGTTAATCGTTTTCGTTACCGTCGGACGTACAAAAACGAAAACTCGGAACGTTTTTCGATTCAAAAACGCTCGCGGTAAACGTCGCGCCCCGATTTTAAATCGTTTCCGTCGCGTCGAGCGCGGTAATCCGCGGACGACGTCGATAATAATAATAATAAAAACGTCGTTTTCGTCCAAAATATACGGTATATAAATATATCCGTGTACGCCCTATGGTTTGATAACGGTTGAAAAAACGAAAAAGGTCGTTCGTTTTTTTTTTTAGCGAAAATTTGAATCGAAGAACGCGTTTTTCATTCGGTACCGCGGACGAAGACGAAACGGTTTTTTTTTTTTTTAAAACGAAAACGGACGGTTCCGCAATATTATCGCGCGTCGTACGGCCGCCGAAATAAGGGGAAACGTAATCTTTTACGGTTCGAAGACGAAAGTATTTCGGTAATACTCCGTCAAATACGCCTCGAATAATATTCGCTTGGCCCGATCGTTTCGGTCCGAATAATATTTACACCGGGTGACGGGAAAAGGGGGGGGGAAGGCGTCTCGAATTCATATCGGTTTTACGTAAGTCGCGGTCGATTATTAAACGACGTTCGATTTGTTTTTTAATTCGTTACACGCGAGCGTGTATGTATACCACCCGAACGAATAGGCAAAGGCGTCAAAGGGCAAACGAAGTAAAACAACGGACAAAACGAAACGGTTACTCGCGATTCGAACAAAAGGGATTCGGTCGATTTATTAAAGGAATTTTGAATTCGAAACGGATTAAACGCGATAGTAATCATTTGCGCGCGAATTCGAATATACGCGGACGTATCGTGGTGAGCTACTCGAGTCCGGTCGTTCGGTTTAGATTGGCGAAAATACCAATTTCTCGTATCGGGGAGGGAAACGATAGTATCGTTCCAAGAAATAGTATTAATCATCGATAAACGAATCGAACGAGATTTACCGTACGAGTAATGGTATAGCGTTTATTCGATTAATTATATATATATTTACGATTCGTTTATTTTATCAGTTATATATTATTTATAATTCGTTTATTTTATTAATATAGGACGGCTTTTTAAATTAGGCGTGTAAACAATACGCGGGTCGGCTATTATACAACGCGGTACGGTAAACGGTTTTTTGAACGCGTTCAAATTGTTCGCCTTTAACGATAAATGTACGCACGAACGTTATACGCCGTAACGGTGCGCGTCGTTCGGCGATATCGTCGAACAGATATCGTTAGGTCGATACTGGATGAAACGCGTAACGAAATGACGAGAATTTCGAGATCCGTCGCGGTTGCCAAATTCATTCGGCCGATATTACGCTCGATATACGTTCGCCGGTGGTCGATTAAAACGTTCGAAACGAAACGGTAACGATTATACCGGAAAACGTATAAAACACCGAGCGTCGATGAAACGTCCGACGAATAGTGCAATTACGGTCGGTCGCGAGTAATTGACGAACGGCATAAAAATGCGGAACGTGCGGATTTGCCGCCGGGCCGGTCGGACGGTTTTAACGATCAGAAGACGCGGTCGGCGTGTCCGGAAGAAACGTGTACGGGGGCCCGTCCAAAAGGTTCGTACGAAAATTACGTTAGTTTTTTAACGCGTCGCCTCCGAAACGCACGGACCACCGGCGGTCCCGGCGACCCAGCCACGTTCGGTCCTGGTTTTGTCCCGTGACCGTTGCCGGATTTTCGGGAAGGAAACGAAACGGTATTTGATCGGCCCGGTAATCGACGGCGCGCGATGCGCAAAATCCGCGTTTGCCTTTTGAAGGGCAACAACCTCCCCCATTCGCGCCCGTTTCGCGACAAGCCGGCACACGCCGTTCGCCTACATCGGTTACGGCCGTCGGTAAAGAACTCCCGTCCGGTGGGCGAACAGCGCGCGATAAAACACCCGCCGGACCAATCGGGCGGATTAAACGCGGCCAATAGTCTCCGGGCCGTCGTCGCTAAACACGGACCGAACGTTCCGCGTGACTGTCCGGGCAACGGTTCGCGCCTATCCAATTTAGCCCGGCGGCCGTCACGTCGGCGGCGGTACCGGTTACCCGACAATTACCGAACGTCCTAGGTAACTCCGGACGTCCGTCGGACGCTACCGAGGAACTTTTCGGAAACTTCGTTTACTGACCGTCGTTAGCCATTACGTTTAACCGGAAACAACCGGTAACCGTGGTCGGCCGAAAGTTTGTTCCCGATCGAACGATCCCGCGCCGACTGATCACGAACCGTCGGCAATGTTCGTGTAATAATTACGCACCCCACCCGACTCCCGTTTAAAACTTAATTCGTTCGCGTCAATGTCTAATGCGCGAGCTTAACGAAATGTAACGGAATACAAAGTTGTTTGAATAAATAACGGGACGGTTTTATCGTTTCGAAATACTTTCGCGAAATTCGCGGGTTTTTATAGTACGGGCGAGCTTCGTTTTTATTACGAAATCGCTTTAAACGAAACAAAAAAAAAAAAGGAAACCGATAATAATAAAACTTCGACTCGGGAAGATAAAAATAAAATTATACGGATTTATATAATAATCCAAAATCCGGATTAAAAGTAAGCGCGAAGTCGGTTTTCTTTTTCGAATATTACGCTTTCGCGAAAATATTAAAGTCGAATATAAAACGAAAACTCGTCTTTGGCCGGGCGTTCGTTTTAAATACGTTTTAAATATAACGCGCCGACGGCCCAATGGTATTGGCGAAACACGAACAAAGAACAGAACTCTATTTTGGGCATGCCGCAGTGTGCCTGGACGGGTAATTAACCGACCTAAATACAAAACGATCGACCGGACCGTTTATTTTCGTTACGGTAATTCGACGCGATCGATTTCTCGGTCGGACGGCGTGTATTCCGAAATGTTCAACGCGAAAAAAGGGAACGAAAAATACGCGTTTAGAAATACAGAGACGTTATAAATATAGCCGTGGGACTTTTATTCGGGACGCGATTTCTTTTTCCATTATTGAGACGTCGAATCGCGTAAGGTTGTTTCACGGGCGCCCGATAATTCGGAAACGGCGCGAACTTCGGTCGAGCGCGTCCGCCGGACTTGCTGGCGGCGCACGTTCGACTTTTTTCACCCGCGACGATTACGAATTGTACAATTTCTACTTGGCGCGTACGATTTTCGTGCGACCAATTCGTACGATCGTACGTTAGGCCGTTTCCCAGCGTTCGGCCAGAAATACGCGCGCCGCGATTATTCGTATTCCCGGGGCCCGTACAAAACTTTACCGAGGCTCTCACAAATTTCGTCGACGTGTTTTCCAGACCCTACTTAGTCGAAATATACGCCCGAAGTAGGGCTTAGCCGAACGAACGATATTATCTATTCACGCTCGTCCGCCTTTTAAACGGAATGTTTTACGTACCGTAAAAGTTCCGTCGAACGTTAAATCTTTAATGAAATTGTTTTCGTACGATTGTAAACGCATCGGCGACGGCGGCGGGGATTTAAATAAACGATTTTGTTTTTATTACGAACACGCCGATTGTTTGGAATAATTCGAGAAAGCGTAGCTTATTTAACGATTTCCTCTACGGTTTTAAACGTTACTCGAAAACGTACGTCGTCGCCCGAGTTAGTCGGATTTTTTTTCGGCTACTCCCGGTAAAACAAACGTCTATTAAATATCCGCCGTCGGACGCTATTAATACCTCCGTCTGGAAGCGAAACGGCCCGTCCGTTTGGGCCTAGATCACTGTACGTTACTCCGTTTACCGACGCGAAAAAAACGCGTATAGTTAATAAAAAATGTTTCGCGTGACGCGAATTTACTCGCCCCGATAGTGTTATTTCGTTTCGCTCGATACCAGTGTACAGTAATTGAGCGCAGCGGCGTACTTGGACCTGAATTTCGGAGAGCGGGGGAGAGGTTGGTTAATTTTTAAATAAATAAATCGGACGACCCTAACGAAACAGGAGACGTTATAAATTTGAATAGCGTATTCGTTCTTAACGAACACGTTACATTATACAACGTGTGTCGAAGTTTAAAAATATTTCAGTTTTTCGTTATTATTCACTAAAAATATACGTCTCGTGGGAAATTTAATTTTCTTAAAAATTTTCGATTGAGGGGGCACGAGGGGTTTATTCCCCGAACCCGCTAATACGCCACTGATTGAGCGTAATCCCGACGCGCGCTCTCGTTACACGGCCCGAAATACGCGTCCCGTAATTAGCGGACCGCGGTTGTTTGTAGCGAAATTGAAAAGTTAAAAACCAAACGGGCCGGCGGTTTTCTCGTTTACCGAATGTTCAAAGGTACGAATTAGGTGTGTCTAACTCGTTGATTTCGTCGCGGACGTTAATTTACGTGCTACGGTTCGACGGTATACTATTTTTCCAGTCCAACGCGTTCACCGTGCACGAGAAACCGGTTTACCGACGTGAAAAACGCGAACGGTCGCCGGTAAAAACGGTTTACGGGCGTGACACGAACGCGAAACTCGCTCTCGGCAAATTCGAATCGCCAAACAACGTCCGGGCGAACCCACGGTGCGAATCGGGGTTCGGTCGTCAGCGTGGCTGAGCGACGGTTCGACTTAGAAGGGATTACGCCGCGATTTATATAACAAAAACGGGGTGGGGAGGACACCAGTATAATCGTTGTCGCGGAGCACTCGGGTCGCGTGCCGAATAATGTTTGACGCGTAGAGAATTTTCCGCCGATTCGCGTACATTTCGTCGAGCGATTTTTGAAACGCAGGAATTCCCGGCACTCGAACGTTCCCGTTTCGGTTTCAAACGCTTTTAAACACCGACCTCGACACGTTTTTTTCTTTTTCTAATTTTTCGTTCGAAAGTACCCGGCGTTTCCGAGAAAAAAAAACCAACGACGCGGGACATCCGTCGAATGTATCGACGTCGTATCCGCGAAACGAATGGAAACCGCGCCGGCGCGACGATATTTGTAGAAACGGTCGGCAAAACGAACGGCGGAATTCCCACCGTCGTTATTACGGAAATCGCTGTCGACGGCCGATAAAACGTCGTGAATTACCTTGGAGTTGGCTTGGTCCGAGTGCGTTCGGTAGCAGAACTGGAACAACGCCACGGCTATGGCCACGATGAGTCCCAGCACGAGTATGTAGAAAATACCGGCGATGTTGTTCAACGTCAGTTCGGCGTTGCGGAATGACTCCTGCGGCAATCGAGAAAACAACGCGCCGCGTGTTAGCGGACGTTTCGACTTGGTATTAATCCGACGATCGTCCGCGTATAAGACGGAGCGTGTGCCGGTGAAAAATAAAAAGAAACGACGTAACGTGTGTGTGTGTCCCCCCGGGGGGGCTCATTAACCGGTTCGGCTACTACAGTGGGGCGCGCGAATGTCAGTTTTAAAAATTCAACCGTCGTCCAAAACGGACCCTGAACGTGTGTTTTTCATGCCGAACGGGACGCGACTTTCGGATTGTTCCCCGTTCGTGCGGCTGGTAAAGGGGACGGATTTTTTCGAATATCGTAGTTTCGGCGGTTAGTTACACGGTCGTTTTAGTAACGCTTCTTGTGTCGTCGTGCTTTTTTTGTTTCGAAACCGACAAAGCGTAGGCGAAAACGAACGAGCAGCGAAAAAAGCCGAGTTGAAAAATGAACAGCCCCGATGACACGCGGCGCCCCCGCGACTGCGTATAAATTTTATACAACGGCCGAGAGCGGACGGTGGAAGGAAAAAATAAATCGTACGAGACGAAGAAAAATGGCCGGGAGCGTATACACCGCACGGCGACGACTTTCGACGGGAATTAGTTATCTGTGGTAAATTGGGCGAATCGATTTTTATGGAATACCGGCGTTCTACCCCCCCCCCCGGACCGCTCGCCCGGTATAAATCTTTCGAAACGTATTTACCGGTTACCCTGGCCTAGGCTTTTGACGCCTCGACGTTTCGATTCCGGTAAACACGTATATATTGCTGTCACTCACCTTCGCCTCATAACCGCATTCGTCGAACCACCATTTGTTTTCGAGCCGGGCGAGTTCGCCGTTCTCGGTCAGTTGCACGATGGCGGTGTTGATTCGGTTTCTGCGAAAAAAAAAACAACCGCCGAATAGTTACGATACCTTCGGAATCGATTAGCGCGCGCTCGGCGAATTTCGAAACGAAAACACGAGTGTACGACGCCGAACGAGTAAACGAATAATGACGATACGCGCGCGTCGGTATCGAAATTCCGGTTCACGTTCCATCGTGTACGTTAAACGAAATATATCCATAAATACTTAGACCCGAATTTCGGGGGGGGGGAAGGTTAGTTAATTTTTAAATAAATAAATCGGACTACCCTAACGAAACGGGACACGTTATAAACTCTTATGGATTATTGGTTTTTAACGAACACGTTGTATTATAACGAAGTTTAAAAATATTTTAGTTTTTCGTTTTAATCGACTAAAAGTATAACGTCTCGTAAAAAATTTGATTTTTTTAAAAATTTTCGAAAGGGTCGTGCCCCTCCCCCCGGCCACTGTTCGCCATCGTTACAAACGTCGAATGAAACGAGAATCGGACACGGCCTCCTCTACGATTTTCCCGACGACGTTTACGGATTTTCGAATTATCGCGTGTACGAACGAGAGTCCTCACTAGACGAGGGCCGGTGGTTGGAAATAGACTCGCGAGAATACACAGCGTTTGGGCGGAGATCAAATTAACGGTAGGACGACCGCCGTATAGATCAAACTGCGAACCGCCGGGCCGCGTGCCCTTCTCTCTACTAGTGGCCGCGACCTCCGAGAAGAGCCTTTCGAATTTTTTTCGTTTCTGGAACGTTTTTCGATGGCCCTCGGGGATCCCTCTTGTGATACCCTTATAAATCGCTCTCGTACGTACATGGGGTTCGATCGGATGATAGAGCAACGTTGAACGAGAGAATATTGTTTATATATATATAAAACGGTTAAAAACGATACGCGAACGATTTATAATCGCGTCCTAAAAAATAACGAGCTACTGTCCACAGCGAAACCGTCGCGTCGCGTTCGTCTATCAATTTTGTACTAATGACGACGAAACGCCCATATTCGTTTTCACGGACGAGGGAACGTTATTAAAATGGCGTAAACAAGTCGGGAGAACTAACGGCGATCGAATAGTGAAAACCGTCGTTCGCGTATACTCGTCGCTTACGTACATTTGGAAAGTTCGCGAAAAACGGCGCTCGTATTTGCCCCAAAAACCGACGGCGAATGTGTACTCCGGCCGTCGAAATTATTCGCGTTAAATATCGCCGCCATTGTTAGCCGAACGTAACGTAAATAGTAATTTACCGTACCGGTATAAATTCAAACGTTTCGCGTATAAAAAAACGAAACGTATTTACCGACGGAGTAACCGTTTCTATACGAGAAACGTCGATCGCCGTTATCTGTACGTCTGTAGGTCAGCCGTCGTCGTTCGTAAAATGTCCTGTTCCGATCAATGTCGGCCGACGGTGTCTATCCATTTCGCCGGTTAGCCCGTCCGTCCAAACGATAATTAACGAAGTACCCGTTTTTTAAGGCAATTTGGCGCGGAACGTCACGGTCCGCTTTTTAAGGTTTTAACGATTATTATTATCCGCGCGTATAATTCACGCGCGCATTATTGCGAATTTCGCTCGCGTCCTGTTGGACTTTACGTTCGACATGTTCGACGCGAATTTTTTCCGTTTACTTGTGGCACCCCCTAAAAATCGACCAAATTTATGCCGCTATAATTTCGTCCGCGTAATTTTTGCGGAGGTGTTTTTAAAAATAATTTAATAATTCCGACGAAACGTCTCGTAAAACGTTAAAAATAAACGCTCGTTACGACATTTATTAAAAATTCGTATAAACAAACGTTTTCTTTTTTTTAGTCCGATGTTTTAAAAATAGTTTGTCTCCCGTTCGGCAAACGTGCCGCTTTCGTCGATATTTTACGCGCGCCTATTATTTTCGAAACGTAACGCGTGTAACGACCGAACGAATCCCGATATGTACGCGTTCTAAATATGACGAAAATAGTTTTCCGTGTATACCGTACATTAGTTACTCGACGACGTAATGGAAACCCAAGAGTGTACGATTTACGAAGAGATTTCTTCGCCAATGCCCGTCGCAAATAGATTTATACAATCCGGGAAAAAAAAAACCGCCACAAAAAATAATTCCGAAAATTGGTACGTTTTTAACTTAATGGTACCGCTTGTTAACGGTGGCAAAACGTATTCGGGTTGCGTGATTTCGACGATAACGAAAAGACGTTACGTGAAATCGACCCGATAGAATAAACGTAATCGGTTAGTTTCGTTTGAAAATCCGGTAATTGTTCGCAGAGTGGGAACCGAGGCCGGCGAATTGTTTTAAGACTTCGTTTCTATCGGACGCGCGTAAAGCGCGGCTTTTCGGAATTTAGTGGCGCCCGAACACCGGACTGTTTGATGTATTGTTCCTATACGTGTGTATATATGTGTGTGTTCAATTGGACGATTAAATTACGCGTTCGGATTTATTATACCTTTCGCGCGTTATCCTACGAAATCCTCGGGGGAATCGGGTGGTACCTTCGGGTATATAATCTATATATAATTGATTTGTGTTCGCGTCTAAAAATAAGCGGAAAAACTTGAAAAACGACGGGACGGATAGCAAAAAAGGGAAAACTAATACGAAAACGCATGGGGGGGAGGGTTACCGATAAAAACGATAAGAACCAAGCGGCTTATTTCCTCGCGAATTCGACGCGTAAAACGTCCACTCACGGCGAAACGGCGTCGGGTCCGAAGCGCGCGATCGGCCGTGTGTCAATCGTCCAAACGCCGCCTGTCGTATTCGTAATAGCGATCGTCGACTCGTTTGTTGCGCGCGTACGCGTAAACGGGCCCGAGGCAGTCGTCGATTCCGACGACGGTTACGAAATATAAGAGGAGACGATCCGGGCCACGCCGGCTCCGCGAGATGTCCCGGAAAACGTTAAAACGGGAAGTTTTCGCGAATCCACAATGGCACAATTACCGCCGTCCGGTTAGTCAAACGGTAATGTCGGAACAAACCACCGGTTTGTCGCGGATTATCCTTTCCGTGGTAACGTTGGCTCTGACAGACCCGTAACATTTTGCCGCCATAATTGTACCCTAAATAATCGTCTTTTAATTTATATACGTTTCGTACCGTTTGTTTATTTTTAAAATTATCCTTTAGATAACGAAACTGAGCACGTTAAAATAGTTAACGGCGTTAAGTTTTTCGAATTAGTTACGACCATTTCCTCCTACCTAGGAGATATTTTATGGCTCGGGTCTCTCGGACCCGACGTTACCACAGGCGGGATTTTTCTTCACGTTACCAACTCAAGGGTTATTACGCGTGTCGGTACAGCGAAATACGGCCGCCGAAAGTGCGCGCGCCTTCGATCGAGTTAATCGTAATCAACTTGGCCCGTTACACTCCAATTGACTTAAAAAAAAAAAAACAACACGCCGATCGTACGACGTATCGAATTGTTAATCGATCGTTTTTTCGTAACCGATTACGCGAATCGTTACTATATACGTTATTCCGCGTTATCCGCGCTCAGGTGTACCAATGTACGATTGAGAAAAAGTCGACGCGGTAAACACGAAAAACGTTACCGACTAATTGTTCGTACTTTTTGTATTTTTTTTTTTTACTTTTTACTTTTCGTACTTTTTTTTACGTTCGTGCTACTTTCGTACCGAAAACTGCCGTAAGTAGTTTTCAATTTTTACGATTCGTCCTTACGGTTCGAAAATCCAACTAGGCCGAATCCCATTGGTTTTTCCAACTCGTTTTACGCGTCGTTAATAATAGACGCGACAGCGTAATACCGGTTCCGATCGACGAGTCGCCCGTTATTGTCAATGGCAGACCGGTACGAGATACGGAACAAATCGACGTTTCACTCGGCTACTAAATATTCGCGTAACCGGTGTACGCGACGATCGAAATAGGTCTTGGGGACGTTCGAGTTTTCGTACGAAATCCCAATAGAATATGTCCGGCGATAAATCGAACGAATTATCCGCGAGTGGGCGTTTTCGTTTTAAATATTCAAACGGATATATCGCGAAAACAGTAACCGGAAAGTGGCGTCAGTTAACCGGTGATTTTTACAAATTGCGTCGCGTATACGGATACGCAAATATATATATATTTTTTTTTATGATCGAAAATGTGTCGCGGAAAATTGAGTTTTCTTTTTTCATATCAGACACTCGTGTTGAAAATGTGATTTCGCGGAATGTAATCCGGAAGAGTCATTCAACCGAAAGACGCGCGCGCGTAATATTCCACCTCGTCGTCGTCGTCGTCCCCCATCGAAAATGCCTCATATCCCGTCAGTGATCTTATTTCCCAAAAGCCCCGAACGAGATTTGTCGATATTATATATATAAAATAAATATACGGCGAACGCCGTCTCACCTTAGCGGCGACCCGAGCGGCATCGCTATCCCGTAGCTCTTCACGTCCAAGTTCCGTCCCACTTTCATCGTGTCGCAGGGTTTTCTCATATTCACGAAATCGTTTTTGGGCGACTCTATAAGCAAAGCGAACTTGCCGTTGGATGTCCGCACTCTCTGGATCCCTTCGTCGTACGTATCCACGAACACGTGCGTCCGCGAATTCATGAACTGCCACATTTTACTGTATAGCGAACTGTGCGATCTCTAAAATAACAAACAGCGCGTACAACGAACGTGGTGTCAGAAACACGGACGTGATATTTATACGTTTTAATAACGCGTAAGCCGCCGCGTTCCCGTTAACCGGAACACCGTTTGTGTTCCTATTATATCGAAAACAATAAATCGTTAATTAAAAAATATTTTCCTTTTTAATTTAAATATATTCTGAAATTACTCCGACCAACGATATATATATATATATATCGTTTTTTATTCGTTCGAAAATAATAAAATAGTAAACAACTCGGCAATTCGAATACAACTGATCGAATCGAATAACGAAAATTAACTAATTAACGACGAACCGTGCAATAAATAAACGAAAAAAAAAACGTTTCGGGAGAAATTAATAACGAATTTAACAAGAAGGATTTCCCTACGGGCGGTCGGCAAAATAATAGAAAAAACGAACGCGATTGGATAAGAGGCGAAAAAAGCGAGCCACGGCGGTCGTTGGTGGCTTAGATAAATGGACAGGACAACGGTAGAGTGGAAAGAATCACATTACCGGAGATCGTCGCGTAGTGAATAACCTATTATATGTAACCGATAAATACCTACGAAATTTTCTCGGCGATAACGAAGCGAAAATATAAAACGCTATTAGGTTTTTCATTACTACCGGTTATTGTTCGCGTCTAAGTGAAGCGATCAATACGGGAGAATGTTCTCGTATTCTAAAAAATCGGTCCGTACGATCGTTCGCGTAATAGCGTCGTAGCCGATCTGTGAAATAATATAAAAATCGACTACGTTTTTTCCCACCTTTACCGTCGGTCGGTGGTATATATATATATATTACGTCGGTCGAAAAGTGCTCGAGACCGCGGTGAATGGCCCGAGACGAAAAGTTTTCTCGCGAAAGAATGGAAAAAAGCCACCCGGAGGTTTACAGTCGATAGAACTCAAAAAATGGGCGCGCTCGTTACGGGCAACAGGAGTGTCTATATTAGCGCGCGCAGGTAAAGCCCGCGGTTTTTATTTCTGTTTCGCGCCGGTCGCCGCGCGATAAATTTGCCCCGACGTCGCCGTGGGCGGAAATGTATTCAATTTGCCGCCGATAAAAAGCGGAACGAATTCGGTGAATAATTTATTTCTATAGGACCGCCGCCGAGTGTAATGGTGTTGACGTTCGCAGACATCGTTGGATAAACAACTTATTAAGGAAGCAATCAAGTATTGAGAAATAATAATTCCGAACGTTGACGCGGCGGAGTCGTCTGCGCCGGGCGTGGACGTTTTTTTTTTTTTTTTTCGAATAAAGTAGTCTCGCTCGTATTTTATTTTCGTTTTCCTTCGACCCTATCCCGCGCCGTTTAAGCTATCGCGCGGACCCGTAAAAAATAAAAATAAAAAAAAAACCCGACGCCCGACGCGCGCCGACCACGAACGCGTTGCCCAAAATAAAACTTGTTGTCGACGACCGCCGTCTGCCGATTTTTCACTACACACACACCAATCGGTCCGATCCATTTACGTTCGTGCGCACCGCGTCGCCGTAGTATTATTTCGGCCGTCCCGGGACGACGTTCGAACCGTACGGGTTGGTCCGTCCATATGTAATTTCGGGCGCCGCCGCTGCCACAAACGTCTAATTCTCCGGCGCCCGATTTTCGATCGAAACACGCGCGGGGCTCGAATTCCGAAGCGTCGTCGTATAGTAAATACCAAAACGCCGGGTGTCAATAAAGTTTTTTTTTGTTTACGCGAATGTCGCGTATAAAATTGTCCCGTCGATACGTTCGTCGTTTAGAAATTCGCGGTTTCCGACGAATATTCCTATTTTTCGGATATTCGTTTCGTCTTCTTCTCCGGGCGAACTTACTTCGTTTTTTCGAAATTTTAAAAACACGCCCATATTTACTCGCTATCGGGTTGTAAAGCGATTTATCGTGAACGTCGAGCCGTAATGCCTACCGGCCCCTTTTTTTGCTTTCACCAACGCCGTATATATGTATATATTTGGAAGAAATTCGGATCGAGTTAAGAGGCCAACGACCGATAGTCTACGTTTCGTACGAGTTACGCGTGAACGATACTAATCGGTGGAACGTAACGCGAAATCTCGCTTTCAACGCGTACCGGTTGATCTAGTAAACGCGATAAGAGGACCTTCCACGCACGTGATTCCGAATCGTCGTGAATTTCACGTCCCCGTCGACCGTTCTCGGTTTTTGTCTTTACACGTTCGGAAAGTTAAAAACGCGTTCAACCTCGAGCAATTTCCGGGAACGAAAAAAAAAAAAAATGTTTACCGTTTTGTGTGTGGGTAGGGGATGGAGACGGCCATTTCGAGTACACTTGCCGACGATTCGAAATTTGTTTTCAATTTTGAACGTAGATCGCTTGCTCGAACGGTACAGTGACGTACTAACGAGGGGGAGGGAAAGCCCCGAAAATTTTTAGGAAAAATTAATTTCTTACGAGACGTATATATTTAGCCAATAATAACGGTAAAAACTAAAATATTTTTAAACTCCCGTACACTTTACAATACAACGCGTTCGTTAAAAACGAATAAAAGTTTATAACGTGTCGTGTTTCGTTAGGGCCGTCCGATTCATTTATATAAAAATTACCCTCCCGCCCCTCGCCCTCCCCCTGAAATTCAGGTCTAAGCACGCCACTGGATCGGTACTTACGTTCAAAATGTATAAAACGTTTATACGTTTCGCGCGCGTAAAAAACAACGTAGGGAATGCGGCGAAAATGGTTCCGTAAGCTTTTCGAAAACAATCGTCGTAATTGGATCTTTACGAACATCATTAACCGGGTTATATTATTGCGCGTGCGTCTACGCAAGCGCGTCGTGGCGACAACGAAAACGACCGCGCGACACTTACTTTGAAAAAATCCCACGTGGCCCCGTGAGATAGGACGCCGTACTCGATTTCGGTTTGCGCGGCCAGGTCCTCGGGCGTGCTGATCGGCGTGGACATTCGCTGCACGATCAGATAGGCCGTGAAGTTCGACACGTACGACGATATCAATATCACCGTGAAGAACCACCAGACGGCCCCGACAATGCGGCCCGGCGTAGTCCTGCGCAACGGGGCGAATAATTAAAAACAATAACTTGGATCGGATCTCGTCCTTGGGCGCCGTTCGGCCGGAAACGCGATCGGATAACGGGGGCGCGCGTCGAACGTTCGTAACGCATTCGCGGTTTCGCGCGCGCGTCTCGTTCCGGCGGTGGGGAATATTTATGGCCGAGGGGGCGGCGGGGTGTCCGTCCCCATACAGAAAATGTTCGAAAATTTTAAACGTAGATAGTCCGTTTGGTTCGTAAATGATAACGGAGAAAACGAAATATTCTAACGATTAAAATGAACGTTCGTTTATTTTTAACGCGAAACTATTGTTATGAACACTATTATGCGGAAATGATTATCGCCTATAATATAGTTGTATATGATTGTAGGCGTTCTTATCACGTTTTTATTTAAATAATTGTAGTTGTTTTTATGTAATAATTGTGGGCGTTCTTATAACGAAACGATTATAGTTGTGTTTTATCATATAGAAATGATTAGATACTGTCGAGCATTATGAACAAACAATACGAAGTACCAGGAAATCCTTGGTAATTTTCGATAGTGCCTCGTCTCAGAGAATCTAGTTAGTGTGATATTTGCAGAGCATCGAGTGTATGGTGTTTGTCAGAGCATTTGTCAGACCTTTCGTAATATTTAGTATTAGACATAATTAATTCTGTTTCGCGGTGAATGTTTAATAAATATAGTGTATGTTAATTCAGCTATTTGTTGTTTATTTTCTTTACATAATTTTTGTTGTGGAGACGTCCATAACACTATTTACGAGATTCAACAAACGTACGGATCGGCGTTTCAAAATAATTTCGTTATTACAACGCCTCCCCCCCCCCAAAAAAAATTAAGACGAATTTCGTACATTTGTCGTATAATCGTCGGACGCGTTTTTGCCGGTATTAACCTAAACGTGTTTATCCGTCGAAACAATTTTACCGCTAGATGTTCCGTAGTAATATAAACGTGCGGGTTCAATAAACGCGTACGGGAAATTTTACGGCGCTCGAAATTATCCGCGTGCGACGAAGATCGACGAAACATTATCGATACGTTCGATCGCGACGGACCAGCGAAAACGAAAAGAAACAATTAAAATTTAATTTCTAGACATTTTAATTAACAAGTTTATTCTATCGTTTGGAATACATACGCGCTATCAAATTGCGCGAAAGCGTAAACTTTTTTAATTTGCGAAAGCTTCCGCTGTGTATTTTATATAACAAGTTGGGTGTATTTTTTTCCGTATTATTTCACGACGAGTTATGAAAGTTCGTCCCGTCACACGGCGATTCCTTTTAATTTAATTAAAACGGTATTTTAATTTTAAGAAAAAATCTAATTTTAATACGAACGACGCGCTGCCGTTCGCGCCACTCCGGAAAAACTTGGGCAATCATATTTAATACCGCGGCGGCTCACAATCGTTGTTCGGAATGAAAAGGAATATTTGTCGACGATCGCGGTCGAGATGCCGAAACGAATTCGCGGAGGACGACGACGTCCTATTCGACGTCGTATTTGTGTTTCCGATTTCTGTCGTCGGCGGTGTTGTGTCGACGAACGGTGTCCGTTGACGCGTCGCCCATCGTGTTGGCTTCGAAGGAACGTACCGGCAGTCGGGCGTGGTGACGGGCGGCAGCCGCCGGATGAGAGGGCCGAACAAAGGCCAAAAGTTTAAAATATCGCCGCGTAATCGAATTACGGCGTGAACGGTACGCGCGGTACAAGCCATTTATCCGCTCGGTAACGATACCGCGGACTAAGACGGGCGAGTCGTTCAAAACGATAATTCGCGGATTGAATTTCCAACGTTCACTAAAACGAACCCGCCCGGGGAACCGACGACGATTCCCCATGATCGAATTTCCCGTTTTATTATCGTCGACGAAACGTGCCCGTCGACGCGACCGCTTTACCTGTTACGTCTTAAACGACAAAACCGCGGCCGTCTCTAGCGTACGGTATTATATTTAGACGTTCCAACCCGGGCCAGCTAGCCAAACGACAGTCCCGTCAATTGTAGTAACGTTCGTCGATCCGACGATATTAACACGCTGTCGCCCGTTACACGTACCCCGACGACCATTGGCGTACTAACTAGGAGGGGAGGGACCTTATCCTCCCGAAAATTTTTAAGAAAAATTAATTTCTCACGTTGACGTATATTTTTGGTCAATAATAACGAAAAACCGAAATATTTTTACACCCGGATACACGTTATAATATATAACGCGTTCGTTAAAAATCGATAGGCTATTAGAGTTTACAACGTGCCCCGTTTCGTTAGGGTCGTCCGATTTATTTATTTAAACATTAATCGCCCCCTCCCCCCCGAAATTCGGGTCTAAGTACGCCACGGCCCGTCGTCGATTCGTATAGGCACAGTTGGGAAACGTCGGGCCGAGTTATATTATTCCGTTGGCGAAATCCCGTTTTCGGTATTACTCACGTTGCCGACCCGATCGGAGCGTTTGCCAATCGTAACCGATTCGAAAATTGTTTTCGTTGTCCAAAGACGGTTTTCGAATTAACCGGCGAAACGAACAAAAACCCATACGACGATAGCGCGCGTGTCGAACAAATCATTGAACCCCTAACCCGTAGACTAAATTACAACGTAATATACGTTTTCGGCGCGTACAATGTCCGTCCGCCCGTCCGCCGCCACCACGGCGAGGGATAATCAACGCCCGAACGATTATCCGGAAAATTAAACGGACGACGGGGGTTTTTCGAAAATCCAACGACACGGTCGGCCCAAAACCGTCTGAACGAAAACGTACACGGGGCGCCCGGTTAACTGGCGTTACGGTGTGTCGTCCTAAACGCGCGTAACGACAATACAACGAATATAGAAAAAGCCCGAGGCGAGTGGGGTCGAAGTTTTATTATTACGCCGGTAAACGTAATCCGGCGGCGGTGAGGGGGACGGGATACACCGGCCGCGATCGGGACGTTTTTGCGATAGCGCCGGCGAGTCGGCGACCGAGTCAATTATATACGGCGCGTCACGTCGTAAAATACGCGCGCCCACCGACGCGAAACTTTACGCGAGCCTACTACTACGGGTTCGTGACAAAAGCCCCGTCGAAACAACAACGCGTCGTTTTTGATCAAATCTCGTCGTTAATTATCGTTATTATTATTATTATTATTACCGTAATCTAAATTGTAATCGAGACTCGCCTTCGTTATTTAGCCGGTCCGCGCTTTACGTAATTTATAAATTCGATTCGTTTCCCTCTAGCGTTCTTTATCTCCATCGGACACACACACACACATATATATATATATACACGGGAGTTTATTATTCGAATAATCAATTTTACCACTCCGACGGCACAACGCCCGTTTAACTGTACCGATTACGATTTTCGTTACCGGGGGTGTCGTTTAACGGTTCTGTTAACTCGGACGCCACGTTTACGTTCCCCCATCCTCCGATTTCCAATTTCCGTTTACGACAATTTACACTATCGATCTACAAAGCTTCAACTCGGTGTTCGTTTTTTTTTTTTTTTTTTTAAACGCTAAATATAACGTTTTTCGTTCGTTGTAAACCTTCGATTGTCGAACGGTCCTAGTACGTAAACACGTTTCTAAAAGTCGTACGTTTCTTACCGATAACGATTATTTATTTTACAACGTATCGGACGTTCGAAGTGTTATCGAAATATTTGGATTCCCGATTTTTAGAAAATAAAGCGGTCGCGCTCGTCTTAACGATATTTATTCGTCATTATCGTAAACGTCGATATTGTCCCGGTTAAATAGCCGAACACGAAGTATTAACGAACGGACTATTGATTTCGGAATCAAGCCCCGCGTTTTTCCGTTACGTTTCTGTAACAGTAACGTGTAAAGTACTCAACGATACGTACGAAATCAATTCGAATAGGTTATGCGAAAGACCAACGGCGATTTAGCGTCGTCGATCGTACCGCGACGCGTCGAAGACAATTGAAAAGGATAAAAAGCGCCCCACTAAGATCTGAACAATTTGTGGCGTCGGCTCGTTAGACACACTACGCACGTGGTTGAATTCGGTAAACAAATCGTCCGGTTCGCGTCTAATCCCTTCCCCGGTGGAAGTTTACATTTTCCGAACAACGCGTTGAACGCACGCGGCTACGTTACCGCGACAACGGTTCCGGCGTCCTTTAAACGAGACGAATATCGTAATAATAGTGAGGCATCAACGAGTTCGATACGAATGGACCCAAAATGATACCGAATCGAGAATTTTCGGTCGATTTTGTTGTTTTTTTTTTTTTGAACCTATCGTCGCGATATAATTGACGGAACGTCCGGCTCTCGTAAAACCGACGGAAGTAAAATCGATCGCGCGTATTATTTCCGTGTACGTTCGCGAGAAAATTAAATAGATAGTTTACGAACGTGTGGAAACGGCGAACTCGCAACGGGCCCCCCGTTCGGTCGTTTTATTTATATCGGAAACGTACTCGCTGGGAATACGGAAAATAATGAAAAAATACGTACGCTACATTATACGTTATATATTATATTCCGAGCCCGAAAACTACAAATCACGATAACGATACGCCGATTTTTGGTTACGGCTCGTGTATATATGTATATATAGACGCGCGTAGTTTACACGGTAGTCCCGAATCGCTAGTAACTTATTTCGTCCGCCATATTTTTCTTTTATCCGTCTCTCTCGCCCCGAAATACCTATCGTATTTCTCGACCCATACGACGTGCGTTTGTACTCCCCGTTCGCGTATCGAACGATTCGCCGCTATTCGACCGCCGAACGTTAAAATTATCGAAAAACCTCGTTGTTTTAATTCTCGTACGGAGGAGTCCGTGTTTCCGGTTCGGGAACATTTTTAGAGGGTAAAATTAAAAACGAAACGCGTACGCGTAAAAACAAAAAAAAACCGGAAACGACTACGTGGACAACAATTTGGAGAGCCGTAATAATTAAAGTCGAGATAGTATCTAATAACGGGGAGAAACGTATACACATCCTGAACTGCGTATAAAGCGAACGGATAACAGAGAGGCAGAAAACGAAAAAAAAAATTACCTCCCCCCCCCACCCCGAGAAAAACGAATTACCGTAATTCGGATACCGGACCGTTCGGATATTAAGAATACGAACTAATCCGGGAACGATACGAAACGAACGCCTACACATATATATATATATACACGCGAATAATATAGAAGAACACGCGGAACGTTTATATTAATTTGCGTAATAAAAAAAAGGTAGGGTCCGTGGGTACTGCGGGCCGGGCGATTTACTTGGAAAGGGATTTAGGAGTCGCATAATTATTTCGGAAACAACGACAAATCGTTGTGTTCGAAAAACGATTCGGAGCGACGTCCGTAATTACGTTTCGTAATCGCCATAAATATTGTACGAATATTTCGTACGCCCCGCCCGGCCGAATAAAAAACGTAACTCCGAAATACCGTCCGGTGTCCAAGTATAAGGGACGACCGAATGAACTAATCGTCCGGACTACCGCGGTAACCTAAGTGATTAAGTAAAGAAAAATGGGTAGCCGGGACGGGACAGACCGAAAAACGGTACCTGAGAGCGACCGGGCGCTTACCTGGGCGCGATGTCGCAGGCCTGTTGGGTGACGGCCGCCACGGCGAACCACATGCTGTTGGCCAACGTGAACGGATTGTGGACGAACCTCGGTGGCGGCGGTATGGTGTGCTGTAGTTCGCGGCCGATACCGCCGCCCGTACCACCACCGCCATTACCGCTGGTACCGCCGCCGACACCACCACCACCGCTGACGTAGCTGTTGTTGTGCACCGGTCTGACGTGCGCGGCGGCCGTGGCGTGCGCGGAGAACCGAGACACCACGTACATGACGATCACGACGGCCACGTAGGCGAACCCGACGCTGATCCACACCTCCCTGGACAGCGGCGACAAAAAGCTGAACGCCCCGGGCTTGTGTTTGCACGGTTTTTTGATCATAATGTTCACGGCCGTCGACATGAACGGCTTGCTAAAGTCCACCACTTTTTCCCGTTCCGTCGTCACCGTAAGTGGCGCGATGGCCAGGTCCACTTCCTGCAAACGAACCGATAATCGGCGCGACCGACAAAAAAAAACGTATACACGTGTATGTGTATGGGGGGGGGACTTTTCCCCTTCTCGAGGGGAAATGTTCGGGCGACGCGTTAGGTTAGCCTATATATACATATAACCAGGTTTCCGGTCGATCGGGTAATGGTCGTCACCGCGTGACGCGAGCTAAAATGTTCGCGTCGTCTAACCTATCGGGACGCTCGCGGCGTCGCAACCGCGCGTGCCCCATTATCCGTACGTTACCGTTTTGTGACCCGCGGCTGTTTGCCGATGTTAAATTGTCGCCCGGGACGTTCGATACCGATCGGGCGGTCGTCTAGATCGCGGAAGTTAGGAGCGCGCGACATCAGGACCGACGGGCGCGTTACTTCGAAATCGATTTGGCGGACGAATATTTTGTTTCTACACGTAATAAACGGTTCCGTTTTTGTGAGCTCCCTCTCAATCCCTGACCGAACACTATCAAACCCCCCTCCCCCCCAAAAAAAAAAAAAACTCGATTTTCCCGGGAGTATCGTCTGCACGACGTCCGGACTACGCGACGAAGCCTATCCGGGGGGAATTCGCGTACGACTAAAAACCGTAGACTTTCGAGCGATTTTTCCGATTTTCGTCGACGATTTATTATTCGCCCGATTCGGCGGGACTCGCGTTTTTCAAAAATCGCCCGTCCTCTAATCCTTAAGTTGGCGACTTGGCGCCGAAAAATGTCCCGAAACACCCGCCCCGTCGTCTGTATCCGGGGGAGACGACCCGACGAACCGTCGACTAAGACCAACCGCTCTTGTCCGACGTTCGTCTACTACCACGGTTACGGTTTTAATATATATGTACGGCGCCGAAAATAACGAACGGTTTTCGATTTCGGCGCTGGCTGGGAGATGTATCGTCGAGAATATGTTTGGAAAACGGAAACGCCGTTCGAACAAAATGCCGAACGATTACTTAAACCGTGACGCGAATAATGTGTACGCGCTTTACGTTACACGTTGATTGTTATTTTTAGTAATTGGGAAATTTTTTATTTATAATTGACCGGTTTTTTTTTTTTTTTTTTTTACTCCGTCGAATCGTGTGTAGCTCGGTGTGCGAATAACGAAACGCGGAATTGACGACGACATTATATTGTAAATAATCCGCTGGCGACAAACGAAACGTTATTCCAAAAATAAGCTTATCGACATTTTTAAAAAATTGTCCGCGTTATTCGATTTTTTTAAATGTCGGACTGAAATCTCGCTCTTTAACTTTACATTTATGTATATACGTAAGACGCTTAACGTTGTAACGATAACTATCGTTTTTCGTTTGATATACAATCTCTTTGAAAATCACGTTTCGCGTAAAATCGTTAACGAACAACAAACGGTAAACTGATTATAATAATCGTCTATTTTTAATAAACTTTAGGTATACGTAGGAGTAAATATTTCTTATCGATTCGCGTTTATTTGTTTGTACGAATTCGCTCTTCTCCGTTCGACATGTTTTTTTTTTTATAATTTTACCGCGGCGCTCGTTGTTATAAATGTCGTAATAACGTTACGGACGACGGTCCGCGTTGAAAAATCAAAATTACGATACGTTTAACGAATAATAGTGTGAGAAAATGTTTAAACGTTCTATTTTTAAATACCGTTAGTGGGGTCGCGACGAACGGATTATTTCGCGCGTAAATCTGATAAAGCGTTCGCGGTTTCCATTCGCTTTCGTACTCACAATCGAACGTCATATTTTGTTATTATACGACTTCGTTTATTTAAATAAAAAAAGAAAAAAATCGGCGATCGTTAATATTAATTAATATATTCGACTCGAGGTTTTAATTGGTTGTGTGGTTGGAGGGGCTGGGTAATGGTACGCGGGGAAACGGAGCCCTTCAACTACTTTACTTTTTTTTTTTGTTCGCTTACTCCGTCTATTTTTTTTTTTAGCCGAGCGCCGGCGACGGTGGGAATTAATAACTAAAATAATTATTGCCTAACGCGGTTTCGCGTTTTGCGTGGACGACGTTGCGTCACTATTCGTTAATTAAACGGGTCGGAATAATTTAACGACTCTTTGGGTTCGAAATATATTTTCCGATCGAAGTCGTTTCCGTTCTCAGTTCGGCCGTAAGGCATATGCAAACACACCGTACTGCCGCGAAAACGCGGCGGGCGGATAAAAATCGCGTCTCCGGGTTATCCGTACGACGGGCAACGGAAACTAACCGCGGCGGACGAGAAATCGGAACGTTTTCGCAAATATTTATATTGCGAGCTTAGCGTTTGTGCGCTAAACGCGATTAAATTAGTTTTCGAACTCAGCGGGAAGAGCGTGCCCAGCGCAATTTAATCTTTGCTCGTATAATCTATGACGCATTCTAGAACAGTTTCCCACGTTCGTATTGTATATATACGCTGAACGAAGTATTTTTAATAAAATACGAAATAGAAAATTCGACGTCCGTTCGGTAACGAGAACAATTATGGATTCGGTCGGATCGGCCGATGTCATTGGAAAGTTCAAACGGTCGATAAATTGAAGTTCCGTGTTTGTGTTACGGAAAAGAACGGAATCAATCGCGTAAGCAACGCGTGTACGTATTCGATCGAACGTTTTAAATTACGAATGGATAACTCGAAGGGTAGAGCTCCGTTTAAGAGAACAAACGTTCGACCGAAATACACCGGAGCGCCAAATTCGGAAACGTCTCTGGATGTTTAAATTATTACACGTGTCCCGGATATCGGGACGCGTACCGAATTGAAACGCACGCGCGTACGCCGCGGCGTGCTTACGTAACCATCGACGCAATCCCCGCGACGAAGTATCGTCGACATGCGCGCTCGCGTTCGAGAACAAGCCGCGTAATATTAAATTATAACAGCGACGTAGGGCACTTAACGGGGACGTATTGTAATCGCGTGCTCCGGTGAAACTATAGGATACTTACAGTCGTCTACAGTCGTCGACTGCGACGGGTTCGCGAAAGTTAATAAACGGACGGAATTACGCGCGATAGAATTAATAATAATAATACGAGTATATATAGGTATAAAACCGAGCGATACTCTTTGCCATGCAAATAAATTCCGTTCTTGTTGTTGTTGTTGTTGTTATTTTGTTTTTTCGCTTTCGCCGTTCGCGCGTAAATTGAACAATTATTACGGCGTAGAAAAATATCGCTTCTCCCCACCCCCATCCCTAGCCGGGACTGGGTCTCGAAATGGAAATGATCGCAATCAGAGCGTGGAAAAAAAACAGCGCAAACCGTTCCGCGAATAAAATATATTCTACGCCCGTTGTGCAACGGTGATTTTCGCTCGGCACTTTTTTTATTCTCTCGAAAATAAAATCGCGCCGTTAATAATAATAATAAAAACTAATAGCGCGAGCGCGTATAATCGTACTAGAAATAACGTATCCCGGTAAAGCCGACGTTGGTTGTGTTCCGTATATAGACGCGCATTAACGGGCGGTACGTTAAACCGACGACGACGATTTTGAAATCGAAATTAAAACGCGCGATCGCGACACTATTCCCGCGATTATCGTTAACCGCGAATATTTTCGATTTTGACGTTGTTCAGATTTGGGCGTTCCGTTTGAATAAAACGATTAGAATAATTAGAATACGACTTTGATGAAATACGCGTTTCGTTTCCCAAAAAAAAAAAAAAAAAGGAA
>JAIPRN010000345.1:0-46218 GCA_025469175.1 Geopemphigus sp. TES_GeoC_2020 | reverse complement strand
TTCGTTTCCAAAAAAAAAAAAAAAAAAGGAATTCGACAAATTGACTTATCGTATACGCCGTTAATAATAAATCGATTAACGTATTAGAAACGCGTTACGAACAAAACGTTTCGAAGTCGTTCGCGGTTTTGGTAAATTCGGCTTTCGATTATAGAAATATAACGAATAGATCGTGTACGTACCTTTCTGATTATTTCGCCGATCATACCGTCCCAGCCGCCTTTGGTTTCGTCGTTTTCCATTCCGTACTTTCTGTCTTTGACCACGCGTAGCTCGTCTACAAATATAACACGAACACATTTAACGACGGCCCCGCGCACGAACTGAATTAACGACAGCCCGACCGACCAACCCTCCGCGATGGAGTTTCGCGACCATTTAACCGAACCGTATGTGTTCCGGCGTATCCGGATAATTCTCGTTCGAAACGTTCACCGACGTTGTAATATAGCTTACTGTTGTTATTACGATAGAATGCCACACGCACGCTCGAAACGTTACCTCGAAAGAGTTGAAATAATTTTTGAAAATATTTCCCTTTGAACGAACGCTGTACCGATTCTTATTGGTTTTCTTTCGTGTTATTACCACGCGAATGTTTAATAATAACAACAACGAAATACGTTATTTTCTAGTTATTTTTATCTACGAAAAACTGTTTATATATATATCGTATAACAATTAACGGACTACTATATATAATCTAGATAAGTTACCTTTAAAATCTAAATACGTAAATATATATAATAAAAAAACGACAGGATTTTTTTTTACGTAAGCAAATATATAATCGGTAAAACGCAATAAACGTATGGGATAAAAACCGGAGAAGAAACGACTGTAAGATTACGCGAAGAAAAATTCGCCCGTTAGCGACACTTGTGGGCCGGATTTATTTGAAAAATTCGAAGCGACGACGACTTCGGACGCGAAATAATGACGAAACCGCGCGAATTTCGGTCGCCACAAAAATGATCGGCTTTCGTAGGTATTCCGCGTTTTTCGTTCCGTCCTTCGTGGCCCATAAATTCGTAGAAAGTTCCAAAAACGTCGCGCCCGCCGTTATAAATAACGTTCGCTTTTATCGCTTCGGACGATTAGCCCGAAAATAATCGATTCCTTTCGTACGTTTCCATTATTCGCGGCGTATAAGGAGAAAAAACTCGTCGGCCGATTTAATTAACGACAGCGCGTAACCGAATCGTTCAGTGAACAAACATTTACCCGTTCGAACAGTATTATCTCGGCGCGATACGACGACGGTACGACGGACGAGTCCTCGTCGTAATTGTGCGAAACAATTCGAAACGTTCGTGACGAACTCGAGAGCCGCCGTTTAATTAATGTACCGTACGGACCACCGGCGCCGTACAATTTGCGTACATTATTATTATTATTATTGTAACGTTCGTTACCGTGGCTTCATCGCGCTTTTTCGGGCGGGTCCATAGTTATACGTAACATAGTCGTTCGGTACACTAAGTAATCGTCTGTAACGACCTCGAGAATAGGATGGCGTGACGGATGGGGAGGGTGCTGCCTAAAAGATCCGCTGATACGATTAACCCTTCCCTTTTACTTCCCTTTTCCGGGGATTTTCGGTATTAACGCGTGTATACCTTGAAAACTTCTGCGTCCCCGTACCCCGTCCCACCGCCGTCAATACCCTCGAAACACCCTTTTATCGGCTTTCCAACACTGCCGCCAACGAACGCCTCTAGCTGATGGGTTAGCCGATTCGTCGAACCGATAATACATTTATATACGTATATTACTTTCTACACGTTTTACGATATAATTATAAACGTAAAGACGAAATTGATTTTCGTCCGACGAATTTCGTTCGTGAAAATTACGGACGATCCGTCCAGACAAATTTAACGGAATTAAACAAAAAACCGTCGCCCGTGGATGTTTATATTATAAATATTCCGACGGACGCGGCGTTTCCGATCGAAAAACACATTTGGATCCGACTGCGAAATAACCGAAACGATATATAAATAGTTAGGAGACGGTAATGGATGAAACACGATAGCTCTTCCATTATCCTAATTCGAATTGTTATAATAGCGCATCACCCGTTCTCGCTATCCCATTTATTTCTCGCGGAAAATCCAATCTGGTAATAGAATTTCCACTATCGTCATAGAGTATCAATTATTATTACATTTATATAACGACATGTTATATAAAACGTTATATATATATATATATAAAATAAAACGAACCAACTCGTCTTTTACGACTAATAGGACAAATTACTTTAAAATCGTAGTAAACGCTCAAAGGCAAACATTTCGTTCTTAAACGTATTTATATTGTTAAAATCGGCGTTAGAAAAAGGTTTACGCGCGCTTTTAGACGTCCTGCAAATGATTCGTTTGTCCTAGAAACGCGTTTGTACACGGGGATACGTCCTAAATGTGACGAACGTTCCAAACGAACGATTAATACAACGAACCGGACGAATTAAAGAGAACATATTCCCGTACGAAATTTGTCGGGACTTTGTACTCTCCGCAATTTAGTCGCGTCGGAATTTTTATAGAAAATATATTAATGGTCGTCCGATATTTATCGTAATATCGTGAAGAAACGACTCGTTTCGTTATACAATCGTACAAGCGTTTCCAATCTCGACGGTTATAATTCGGCTTTATATTCTAATAACGTTTACGTTCGATCGTATAATTAAAAGCAATACGTAAATAATATTACATCGGTACGGCGGTTGGAAAGTAAATCGTTTAAGCCGATAAGGCCTTTTTGAAAGTAGCTAAATGAGATCATTCGCCTTTGGTATCGTTTCGCGAAAAAAGTTTTGATAAAATGTAACGAAGCTCCTTATGGTTAAACGTATCGAGTACGTACGTAAACGTATCTTTATTCGCGTCTATCGTAAGATTAAAATAATTAAAATAATCGGTTTTAAAAATACGGATTTAAAACAAAAGTGTCGTTTACGTTCTAAACAGGGGGGGGAGGGGCGAAAATAATTATTAAAAACACGCGGTCTTACATTTTATCCCGATTTTTTCAGCCACCAAGTTGGCTAAATCTTTGCAGTATCCTTCGAATCGTTCGTTGCCCGCCAATGATTCGCCGTACTTGGGTTTTTTAAACATAATAAACGGTTCTTCCTGCAAAATTATTAACACACAAATTTATTAAAATTAATTATTATCGGCGTATTAATAATGGCGTAATTCAAACGTAACGTAATTAAAAATAAAAACCAACTCTACGGTCGAACAATTCTGGGCACGAGTAATAATTTAAAATCACAACAACGACGTACTACACTCGTGGCGTACGTAAATATTTGATTACGTTTAAAAATTCGTCGTTTTTCGTTTACTATTATTATATTTAAAAGAACTTGATATTTACCCGCGGAACGTTGAAACGAAATTTATTTTCGGTAATACTTGTCCGACTCGGGGTACACGTAAACAATAAATCACGTTAAACGTCACGAATACCTTGTTCAGAAATGTTCGTCCCGCCCCGTACGTAAAATTCTAAACTTTTCGAAATAAATATGATTGGCCAACCGAGCCGTGCTGCTCCTGGCATGGCGCAATAAGCAAATGGTGGCGTACTACGCGGAATACATCAACCACTTTTGGAGGTTCGTCTAAAACCAATTTAACTCGCTACCGCTATCGTGGTAACATTAGTCTATCTTTAACGCACACACATGCACGCGCGCCTTCTTTCTTTCCTTCATCGGTTGATGTTCATAAATTGATAATGCTCAAAGTTTTTAGTACGATGACACTCGTATTTCATCCGAGCTTTAGGGGACATCCGGAACAATGCCGCTATCTCAAAAGATTTACGGCATTTTATCTTTTTAAATATCTGTATACGCTCTTTCCTCACTTTTCACACTAATGTAGCCTTATTTTTTAGTTCGTTATTGTTGGTTTTTTCGTTTTTTTTTTTTTGTCGTACGTCAAATATACTTTCGGTTTCTCTAAAAGTATTTAGATTATTCTTTCGAAGTCATTAGATCGCCATATTTTTTCATAAAACAAAAAAAAAAAAAAAAATTAGATAAATTTCAACTTTGGACGATCTCGTTCGCGAACCCGCGGCACCATAACCATTTAAGACATCCGCGCGCTCCTCGCAAAAAACAAAAATGTGTTCGCCGGCGCCGCCGATTTTAAATTCGCATTTCGACTCGTCGTGAGCGTACTCACCATTATTGTGGTCACGATCAATGTAGCATTGCCTTTGTGCGCGTGTCCCAAGGTGTGAACCCTTTCCGGTTTGCTAATGACAGTTTTGAAGCCGTCTGTGTCCGACCATTCTGCAATCTGAACGTTTGATAATATTACGATAAAATATATGGAACGCACGTGCGTACGACACGGGCGCGTCGCGATATTTCATCTGGCGCGTTGCCTACGGTTTCCGTTATTTTTCCACGGACAAAAGTATTTATTGAAATAAAAGACGGGATTTTTAACGTTCTTTGTTTTATTTTTTTGCGAATAAATTTTATAAACGAAAAAACGCTTAAGTGGTGCTAAAGGTTCGTCTAAGTGGTAGGCACGCGGAAATAACAAATACGGCGCTCGGGAAATATACAATTTTTCGCTCGACTTACGTTCGATTTCAATATACGCGTACGGATAACATCGGAGAGAAATACTCACTTTCGTTATTGTGCTATCGATCGTCATCTGTACGATATGTAACGTGTAATTATATCGTTTTCCGTCGTCGTTGAACATTATATGGCCGGTTAGCCCTTCCATGACCACCTAAAATATCGAAATAAACGGTATAAATATATTCGCACGTGAACGAATATACCGGTAATAAAAAAGCGCTATAGCGAAAAATTTCGTTTAAACGTAATCGGTTAAAGGTCGCGAAGAATAAAAGGGTGTTTCTTTGAATTCGATTAATAGGCTTCCGAAGGCGACGACAAAAAAAAAAAAAACAAAAAAACAATATCCGGAAAAAGGGATCGAGCTTTTTTCGATTCATTTAACAAATTCGTAGTGCCGAAACAAAACGCGAGTAAAAACGAATAAAATATACAAAAACGCGTTGAGGAAGGGTTTGATTTATTTACCGATTTAACGCGCGAGATTCTTGGGAATTAAATGCGGCAGCAGTATCCCGTTTACGAGACGTTCGTTTATTCGGACAACGCGAATAAACGACCGGGGCGCGCGCGCGCCAGCGGGGCGGAAGGAGGGATGGGATGACGGGGTGCGCTGTAATCGAAGAACGAATACCTGCGCGCGTATGTCCCCGTGTTCGGCATAATAATAAAAAACGAAAACGTAACAATAACGACACCGGTACGCGTCGTTTGTTACGACCGATTAAATTACTAATGACCGGGAAATAATTTGCGGGAGGAATAATAATGAACATTAATCAGAACGTCGGGCCGAAATGATTTTGTTTATTACGTCGGCGGGACCGCGTGAATACGTTGAACGTATTTTCGAGAAAAAAAACGGCACGATCCGGCGCGTAATCTCCGTTCGTCGTAATAACATTTAGACGGGCGTGGCTTTCAATATTCGCGTAAAATGAGCGCGCGTACCATCTAATCGTGGACGGCGAAATTCGCCAACGGATTTACGATATTGTCTATGTTACGCCGTGCGGTCCAATACGTTTTGAGGAAATACTCGGCGTCGGTTACCCGGAAAATTCTCCGCTTTTTACGGCGAGTAGATGAGGACGAGGTTCAAATATCCGATTCTCGCACTAAACGCCGTTTTTATTTATACATATATATATACGTTTTTTTTTACTCGTGTCTGGTATTTTAACTCGTTTTTTCCGTACCGACGTATGGTGTTTTGTTTTTTCCTTTACCAAGTATCTGTATGGTACGCACATACGTGTGGGACAAGTGACGTGACGCTTCGTTAGCTAATGCGTATAGGACTTTCGCGTTCTTTTGATACGTACGCGATGGAGGAACCCGCGCGTCCTATTTTTCCGATTCCGGCAACTTTGTCGCGTATTTTCTGAACGCAATCGTCGGTAGGCGAGGTCGGTATGTTCTAAATAGTGCCGGAACGTTTGTAGGGAATCGCCGATAATCGGTATCTTGGTCGTACGGGTTATTGGTTTTTTTTTTTCATATTTTCGGTACGTACGTATTAGGTAGATAAAGACGGCAGCCGTGCACCGTATAAGTGACGGAAGTCGGTGTTTCCGATTAGTTCGATTTTAAAAACGATTAAACGTGACACGCGCCGTTTTCGTAGACGTTTCGGGAGTCCGGTATGAATTTCGGATAGATTTCACCCGAACGATGTAGAAAAGGGCGTGAAACGTCGTTCTAAAAAAGACGATAACGGGCCTTTACGTAAATTGTATACGCGCTTGTTTCGATGGCGTTTTTGTTTGTCCAATTAATGTAACGTCGTGCGGTACAAGATATCGTTATTTATAGACGACGGCGGCGGCGGTTGGGTCAACCACGCGGTCACGTTAAAGGGACGCGTGAAGCGAATTTTTTTAGTAAAACTCGGGAGTCCGGGAACCGCCAGTAGATTGCGGGAGATAATAAACCGTGACAAAGATGGATGCCGCCGCAAGGGCGAAGACGGTGACGCGCGTAACGCACGACCCGGGGGCACCCGCCCGACCGTTCACGCGGCGCGACTGTTCCACCGCCGCCGTCATCAACCGTCGCGATCACGGTGTAAAAATGAAGATTGAACGTGCGCGTGGCGGCGGCGGCGGCGTTATTACGGGCTTAGAGCAATAGGTGAATCTCGACCGGAGCTCACTAATTTCACTTAGGGGACCGAAATTAAAAACGCCGCGGTCGAAAAAGATGGCGGCGGCGGCGGCGACGCGTGTACAGTATCCCCGGGGCAAATGGTACGGCGGGTTGGTCCGGGGTGGTGGCGAGCTTTTGTGGGAAGGATAGGGGGAGCGAGGGAGTAAGAAGAGAAACGAAAAAAAAAGAAGGATTATGTCGCGCGGACGTTATTAACGCGACGGGACGTCCGAGCCCATTTATACCACTTTGGGTAAACCCTTCGCCCCTTTTCTCCTCTGTAGCGCCTGAACACAGTATTATATATGGACACCGTATATATATATATATATATATACGCTACACACATCCGGACGCCACAAGTACACACACACACACATATATATATATACGAGAGGAAACGCATGTTCGGCGGAAAAATGAAGAGGGTAAACAGGAAAAGTAGAAAGAACAATTTTCGTAATTAAGTTTTGTTTTTGGTCCGCGCGCTGTCACCAGAGTGCCTTTCCTAAACACCCGATAATTGATTAACGCAATCGCGTTATATTCGTACGTATAACGCGCGAATGAGAAAGCGACGTATATATATATATATAATAAGTTATATGCAATAACCGTTCTTAATACGAGACAAATAGTTTATTAAATAATATATTTGGATCGGTTTTAGCGTCCTATCTTTAAGAATTAATGACCGCGCGTCCGGTGGTATTATTAACGCGAACGAATTGTTCAACTCGTATCGCGTCATTGACGCGCACCGAACGTATTCCGATTATTAAATTTGTACCGACGGAAAAACGAAACGATACATCGTACGAGCCGTTCGAAATTGTCCGAAGTTTGTAAACGATCGTTTCGAAAACTTAGCGACGTGCCCTTTTCGTTTATATCGATCACCGCGAACGTTTGATTAAGGAAAGTACCTACGCGCTCCGAACGACACAAACGCCGGGTAACGCGCCTCTATTTCTTTTCCAAATTAACGATACAAACAGCGCACGGACGCGGGTTTTCCGTCGGCGTCGCCGAACCACCACGGCACGTCGCCGCGTTTTCAAAAATGATTGCTTTCTTACCTTTCTTAAAAATCGCGATATCTTTTCGCCGTGTTCCCATTGGTTGCCGGACGTGCGGCCGCTGTTGCAGTCCAGGCCGAGATTCTGCGACGACGGGATGGACATGGTTAGGTTACCGTTCGACAGCGTCCTCTTGGCGTTCGTTTTGAACATTTCCGGTTTTTTCCACAGAAGCTTGTTGAACGTTTCCACCAGGACGAGAACCGCGTCGTGCATTAGCGCGGCTTGTGCCTGTATAAATACGGTTTTCAAAAAAGCGACCAATGAAAATCGATCCGTTCGGCCTGGTTCACGAGCCACGAGGAGCAGACAGGGTGTGGATCAAAATGGAAAATATTTACGAATATATCGAGTAAACGCTACGGTCGATCACTGTGTATGTGGAAAAATTCGTGTTTATACATACACACACACACACATATATATAAAAACGCGTTCGTGTGAGGAGACGTGAGCAATACGTCAGCCGACGACAATCCGATGCGCGCGGATCATGACAAATGGGCAAAAAATTAACCCGAAACCTTTTCGTCTATACGGGTGGTGGTCGCGAAGAAGAAAAATAAACAAAAAAAAAAAAAACCACGCGCGTATATAAAATATATACGAGGTATATATAGGACTGCGAACACGGTGGTGTGGGACGGGTGTGGGGGTGGGGGGATAAACATTTTCGAGTGTGATTGATTTGTTGTTGTTGTTGGAGGATGAAACGGTTGAGCGGCCGTGTTTGTCAGTAGGGCTTCGGCTCATGATTGATAGCGAAACATTTTCGCGCGACGCCCAATCGAGGAGAATGGAGATGGCGGACGGTGGCTGGCGGTGCGCGTAGCGTAATGTAGTGTGGTGTAGTTGGGCATTGCGCTTACGGTGAGAAACGACCGAGTCCACGGGACGACGGAAAGCTACGTTCAATAATGCAAAAGCCGCGGCACGCGCGAAACACAATCACACCCGGAGACTAATTCATCAACCGCCGGTTCCGAAGACGGCGAGAATAATTCGTTTATTCTTTGTCAACGGACGGGGACCGCGACCCCGCGGCGAACGATTATTAATCAATTAAGTCGCGTAATAAATAGTAAAGGGCGCCGCGGCGGCAATCAGACGCCAACATATCTCGTCATATCGTAAAACCGGCGCGTCCGTTGTTACCACGACGGTCAGAGACGCGCACGCTGTCCTACCGGCACGGAAAAACGCGATACAGACTCGTCGTACGGCGAATGAGAATACCCATTTTACTTTAAACGAGGGAAAACGCGCGTGTTTAATCGAAATTTCCGGTTTTCGGAACGGTAATTGTATTCAAACGTTACAGAACGTTTTTAAAAAAAAAAAATCCACTTCTTTTACCCGTTTCCGTAGAATTTTTTCGCTTCATTTTCGATATTCGTAAAACTACACACGGAATATTCGAAACACGATTAATGTACCGCCTTACGCGCCACGCGATTTGAAATTCCCGTCGACCAAAGTAGTTACCGAATTCTAGAAAACAGCCGCGCGGACTCGTTGTCGACGACGTAATGATTCTATACGAATAGAACAATTTTTGTTCGCCGACCGTACGCTCGAACCGCCTAAAATTCACGTTATCGCGTTCAATAAGTTATATAAATAACCGTCGGCAACGGCGGTTTAGTGGCGACGTAATATTTACGTATAATAAGGAACGAATCGAAGTAAACCGATTGTTTCACGTACCGATATCGTGTCCTTTCCAGCTCCGGGTGATGTGCCGGGATCCAAGTTTTTCCACTCGGAGAGAAAGTGTTTCACCGACCATTGGTTCGTGTCCAGTAGTCGGAATCCAGTTATGTTGATAGCGCCGTACTCGATAATTTCTGACTCCCAATGATCGTCCATGATCTAACGGACGCGATCCGATTATTCGTCAATTTTTTATTTACGCGACCGACGACGGTGCATTACGCCGTTCGTCGTTGATTTTACGTATTATTACGGTAATAACGTAGGAACGTTTTTCCAAGTTCGTTTGGACGCGTATTATGACGACAGAACTACAGTCGTTCGAAAACGATTTAAAATTTAACGATCGTAAAGTACACAAATGTATACGCGACGTATACTTGTTCGCGTCGAACGGACGATATTTCGACAATATTTTACGGGTAAACTCGAACGAATAGTACGCGCCTTAGTAGTTTCGACGAATTGAGGCCGTAAGCAAATCGCGCTCGCGGATATTTAATTTTCGCTACCCCTCGTAAATATGTATGTATGTATGTATTAGCGCGGGAAACGTATACTTATCGAATTTCGTCGCGATAAAAGAAGAAACTCTGCGTCGCCGTAAAAATATATTTCGTTAAAAACGGCTCGGGACGTATCGTTTTCGCTCGTAATTTCGTCACCGGAACTGTTTGTCTTTTGACGGAAACTTTAAAGAGCACGCGCGCGCGTGTATAATTAATTAATTTAACATCGCCGAACCTATTACATTAATATGGAATCACCAACTTCGCGGATACTCCGTAATTAATCAGTAGCGATTCTATGTATCAAAGATACACTCAAGTGATAATGCCCACATGATGGAATTTTAGCGTAACTAAAATTAAATTAAACTAATATAATGAATGAACCGCTATATATTACCGCATATACATACGCGATACGTTATTGTATACACGGATAGATACCTAACTTTAGAATCGAGTAAATTTAAAACGTACCTCCGAGATATCGATAAATTACGATAAAATATCCAACCCTCCAATATAGAATTCTAATAATAATAAAATATTAAATAAAACGACGATCTAATTCGCGTTTAAAAGTAACGGAAATCGTTTAACTAGCGGTTGACAATTACAAATAACGAAAAGCGAAACGAAAAACGTTAACGCGTACAGCTATACAACGGTAATTTATCGTAGCGGCATTTACGCGTGTATATACCGTTTTAAGTTATTATTATCGGGAAATAAAGTCGGAGAACGATTCACGGTTGTACGTTAAAAGACATTAAAATGTGGTTTCCCGTATACCGTCAGCTCGTTATACTTATAATTGCGTGTAAATTAATGTTTTACGTTCTTTATAAAAATATGCTAATAGACCTACGTCCGTTCACCGCCGTCGGTTTATTATTACGAAACGCACTTTATTTTAATTTACGACCGAAATAAAATGTAAGCCCGTTTGTCGTTTTTAGTTTTAAATGTAAACTTTTTTTGAAAATTGCCCGAAAACGGTTTGCGCCTGACTATTATTCGTCGCCGCAATTTTAATAATTATATTTACAACGTTTAACCGCGCTATATTCTTTGCGCTGTGTTCTTTAACGTCTTAAACGAATTACTCGATTAATACTTACCAAACCGCTGAGTAAATAGTGATAGGTTCTCTTGCCCAACTGGATATCCTTTACGTGCGACACAACTATTTGCTTAGCCATAAGTGTCGGACAATCGAGCACAATCCTTTTATTGCCCCATCTGCAAACGGTCCAAATTATATAATTATAAACCTACCGAGAGATTACGAAGATTCCAAATTTCGCGTATTTTACTTATTGTTTTTTCTTTAAAGACGTGAAAACGGGTTTTCGTCTTGTTTGTCTTTTAATTTTTTTGAAAAACGAAAAGTACCTCGTAAGTAATTCGGTCCGTAGTATCGAATCGATTAAAAAAGAGGGGAGAATTTCTTTACATACTTTACGCGGCACGTTACAAAGTTGGCCGATGAATTGGCTCAGAGGCCCCGAGTCGGAATAAAAAAAAATCTCTAAGAGACCAATTCAGCTATACGATGCATATTGTGTTAAATCGACCGAAAAATGTTTGCAGGTGTTTTCGTCGTTAGTTGTGGTAATTTTTAGGCTATTTTTTGTATTTAGAAAAATTTTAATATTTCTATTAATTATTGGTATTGACGAATTTCATAAACTATACGATTTCAAAATGTACGTAGTTTTTTCGTTTTTAATGTTTGCGTAACTTTAGAAATTGTCCTACGACTTTCTTTGTACGCGTTAATTAATAAAAATATTGTTTATCGTAGCGTTAAATATTACATACTATGAGATAAAACTATACGAAATAAAGAAATTTAGAAATACGTATTGTTCATCAACGAACCGTCGTATTAGATGAGAAAAATAAAAATTTCACTACTCCGCTATGCGTTGTATACATTTTATTCATACTTAGATTATGTATAGTTCGTTCAAAATTTACTTCCAATAATAGATTTTCGACGAAGTTTAAATCGAACGCGTTCTTCGTCTCAAAAGTTAGTGGTCAATTTATACGAATCAATTCGTTAAAGACGTACATATTGAAACATAAATAGAATGTCGTACCTAATATGTGAAAAAATGATTAGAGAAAGTAAACGTGAACGATTGTTAGAAAATACGAAGTAATTTAGAAAGTTTTAAGAAACGTTTAAAATGTATTCGAGAATCGACCACTTTAAAGCCGACAATTCATTTTGAATTCGACGACTTGAAAATAAATATTGCCGTGGCTAAACGACTTATAAATAATTAATATAAACGTGAACTAGACGTGTATAATGTACCATTCCGAAACCAAAATAAATACGTTTCGAACCCGCGAAATACGGCGATTATTACTTAAATAGAATATTGTGCGTATAATTGTAAAACGTACGTAATATTTCACAAAACGAAAACGTTAAGATTAAAGAACCCGTAGGATTTACGAAGTGTTTGAAAAGAACTCTAAATTACGAAAATAAATGTATAACGTCGTCGGTAATTCGTTTTACCTATTCGCTCGTTCTATTTGATGTATAAAATTTAAAGCGTCCGATACGTTTTGAAAACGTTTGACCATATCCACTTTCAGACTGTTTGGCCCGAGATCTAACGCTTCGTACAACTGCTGTAACCGCAAAAGTCCTGTGGAATAACAAAAAAAAAAAAAAACAAATAAAATACCGTTCGTATTTTAGACTAAATATACGACTTATGCGCCTATACGCCGGATTTGGAAAATTAATATACCCATGCGCCCGTTCCCTTTTTACGCAGAAACTCATTAGCGAGTACGTGCGTTTTACACTTACACATTTATCTATTTTAGATTTCTCGCCTCGAGCTACGTGTATCTACCCCGAACACAAAGGACCCGCGACGTTGTCTGCGCAAGAGAGAAAATACAGTGATGACTAAACAGGGTTAGTAGTTTTTAATATACAGAGAAGACGACGCGACTATGTACACGATACTTGATACGTATATTTGCATTTCAAACGAATTTCGTTACCTCCGGGAGGGGGGGCACTATGTATTATATACATTCTAATATTCGCTATTTGTTTGACGCTCGGCTTTTATTTATGTCCAAGCATAATACGATATATATTATGTTATACTTATATATATATATCGAAACTTGGAAAAATGTAGCGCGCGACGACTAATTGGAATGTTATTAAACATTTCGTAGTAAAACCGGCGAAATTTAAGGCCCACGAATTACAAAATGCGTTCTGCAAACAAGATAATACAAAGAGCAAACGTCGATATTCGTACGTACTAAAAATATCGACAAGTTACCGGATTCGTTACTATTCTTAGTAACGACAATAGCTCTTATTCCAATTATATATTATTTTATCCGGTTTGATTGATTACGAGACATTAATTAAATAACAATAGTTATTATTTACGTAAATTATACGCTAATAAATTTGAACGTAAATATTTATTATTCGTAACGTGTGAAATATTATGCGTACTTTTATTAATCGTAATTTATTAAGGTTTAATTTTATATGTAAATGCGCGAGAACGTTGTCGTAACGATTAGACGAAAAACACCCGAGGGCCGAACGTGTCGTGCTTTAAGAAAATTGAAATCAATTAAATTCTATACTGAACTTTAAACGATAATAATTCGTCATAATGAATTATCGTTATTGTTATTATAATTGTATTTATTCGTCGACGACGGATTAAATGTATAAGAAATTAATTTACGCGTATTACGAAATATTAATATCAATCATTGAATCGGCTGACTGTGTACAATAATAAAAATACAGCGTAATCCTTATGAAAAATCCCAAAAATCGATTACGAGAAGTCTGGAAGCAGTAACCGCTCTCATTTTCCGGCATAACAATATAAACTTCTTTACTTTATCAATGAAAGTAAAAACTTAGACGCGCGCATTACATTTTGGCAAACAAAATTTACGCGTAAAAAAAATGTTAATTTAGATAAATGGAACAGAAATAAAAAAAATTATTTGTTTTTCCTTCACAAATTTTCAAAAAAAAAAGACAAGTTTAAATTAATATTTGTCGACAACAATCTAAGGAAGTACCCGTTTAATATTTAGGCCTAACATATACTCGACCCAATTTTAAATCAATACTTCGTTACTTTTTCTAATTTGAAAACCGTATTTAAAATAAAGTTAGCTATTAATTTCCATTCTTTTTTATAAATATTTACGAAACTTGGTTGATTTATCGAGATTACTGTGATATGGGTGAATGAAAAAGGTGGATTTCTTTTTCTGCCTTATAGTTATATAAAATTAGTAACGTATACTTCAGCAATATATAAATCCGGTAATAAAAGCGGACTTATTATAGAGATAAGAACGAATTTTCTAAGAACAAGCCGTTGAAAAACAATTTAAATACTTTTTTACGTTTATCGAAGTAAATATATTTTCGATCAAAGTTTCCACGACGATTTAATCCACTTTTTTAGAATTGAAATCTTATTGAAAAGAAATAAAAGATGTGTCAGCGGCAGTTCACTTTTATATTAACTATTCCCACAAGAAATGTATGCGAAATAAATTACACCTCTCTACATTTTCTTAGTGAAAAATCACTAAAAAGAACAATGCCGAATCTTTATTGTTTCTTTACTTGGTTCTTAACAAGCGCGTTCGACAATAAATGGTTATTAAAAAAGAACCCTCTCCATTAGCGAGTATTATTTTTTTTTTTCACTTTACACATAAAGAGGTCTTTTGTTCTCTATGAATACTTTTTGGAATAAATTCTCTTTTGTCTTAACATATTTTTTTATGTCATTTCCTTTTGATGCCTCACTATTTAATCGATTTTTAATTCGAGTCGTTTATACCAAATAACGAAGCCTAACCTTTTCGCGAATTGTTTTCAGTTTAAAAGTAGAAATAAGTAAACATACCATAAAAGTACAAAAGACACCAAGGTTTACGTTTCCAATAATACCGAATTCGAACACTTTTAATAATTTTGGAAAACATTTTTCCCGTTTATAAAGCGGAGTACTCGGATTGATACGAAATTATAGCGTTACTGATACGGGACAACAATAATCAACGGGAAACTATTCATTTCGAAATAATTAACGCTTCGCGCGTAAATTATTATTATTATTAATTCGACCGATAATAATTGGTAAACACAATAATTGTTGTATTGTTTTCAAAATACGTAGCGATTGTAATAGAATTATCGGGCGATACGTTTCACCATATTTTTGATTTCTATTCTCGGTTGACCGTTTCTATCTAAAAATGATCCGCACTAGTTTGAATGTTAAGCGTTATCAATAGTGACGATTAGAAGCCAATCGCCAGCGACAATTATATTACGCGAAAAATCGCGCCAAACCACTATACTCATTCACTATATAGCGAGTAAATTCGTAATTTATATTTCTATGAGCAGTGAATATGGTGGGAAGTTCGAGTATGGCAGAAATCGTGTACCGAACGGATCGAAATAAAAATGTTCGTTTCCCGGACGATTGAATACCTTTATTGGTGATAAATATTATACATTTTACGTTCTGTGCAAAGCGATTAACGTATTGGTTTACAATGATACGTTATTATCATTATAGTCAATATCGTTGTAATAATTATTATCGACTAAAGTATTTATTTTGTTGGTGAACACTACGTTTTTGCGCCAAAGCCCTTGAATCTATACACGCGTTCGTTCTCGGTGGTAAACCGTATTAGTCGATACTTCGTTAGACACACGTTTTACGATTTTTCCCGGTAAGTGTCCTTAAGCTTAACGGTAAACTACCGTAAAATGACAAAACCCGGGCGAAATGATCGACGCGTCCGTTTTAAATTTTGGACGCCGTTCGAAATTTCAAAAGCTCAAAATAGAATACACCCTTTAGACATACGCGACACATTTTTAATCGTAACAAACTATTAGCGTCGCCCGGAATCGTTTTACCAATACAACGGTTTATCGGTGGTTACAAATTCGAAACAATCGTAAAACTCTAACGATCCGATCCGAATTTACGTGGTAACTCGCTTCAGTCGATAGTTATTACCATTTGCTATCACTAACCGTTCTCATTTGATAACACTTGGAATTACGAACGAAAACCGCGAAACGTTTATGGCCGTCCAAAACGTATATAAAATAATAGCGCTTACCGTCGTGCGAGTCGTACATGTAAATGATGTTCGTCCAGCCGTAGTATCGGACCGTGTCCAAAATAGCACGATGGTAATCGGGTCTAAGACTAACCGCATAATCCAACATTCCAGATGAGGGTGACAACACCTGTGAACCAACGTGCACGTTACGTATTGTTCGCGGTCTACTATCGGAGATTTTTATAACGCAAACTGTTATAATGTTACACTTAACGGTTAAATTGTCCGAAAATATAGTTTACCGGTATAAACGCGTCTTTTTTTAACGCACACTGATAACCAAACGCACACGTTATGTATGATTTTGTAACGTATTTTGTATAAAACGCTCGAAATTTCACGCGTCTTGCAATTTTAATGACACTTTCGTTTTCGCCAATTATATTTTTTTGTTTTAATCGTCGAAATTATATTCGCTCGATCGTAACAATCGTTAAATGAATTACCGCTTATTCAAACGCGTTTCAAATAAACTTCGTTAGTAACATATGTTACTATAAATGATTATCATAAATATAACGTGTCGAGTATTACGAAAAATGGTTTTAAACTTACAATTTTTTTTTATAAAATTAAGAAAACAATTTAACGAAACATTCTATCCACAATAATATGGTCGATACATTAATGATAATAACAATGAACTTCAAAAGTCGTAAAAATGTAATATCATTAGTTTCTTGGTATACGTTCCGCTATATACATTGGATTATATATACGTATAAACGTACGAGAATAAACGTAATTATATATATATATAATAAATGTCCTTACTTGCTCTGGAAACCAAGGCGTCACAAATGGCATCTGGAATGTATTGCTGTAAGAATGTAACGTATCAAATGAGTCCGGGCTGACACTTCCCAACATAGAATAAACACCTCGGGAAAATTGGATGCAAACTGAAAAACAACAAAACAAATAAAACTAAATAAAACCGCGACGGATGAAAAAGTTAGACGAGACGGGAAAGACGTAATACGTTGTCTTAGGCAAGCTTTTTATACGATGACAAGAAAAATCTCGTTAGAGCAAATAGGTACACTGTCTCCAGTCTCAACAACTGCTACACAATTAGAATAGGATACCTATTATTTCAACGCTATACGTCAAACGTGGAACGACAATATTATTTCGCCGTATTCTTATTATAAATATAAATAAATACCGCTCGGTTTAAATATTACACGTAATATTTTTACAATCGACATAAATATTATAGAAAAATAATTATGCCGAAATTTCGAAGTTTATTGGCTGTGTATGCTGTGGAACGAAATCATATTCTATTATATTAAATAAATAAATCTACAACCGTTATTATTAAATTTTTTTAATCGATTCAAATAAATTGTTAGGATGTAAGAACAACGCTTAAATGAGTTTAAAAATAATTAAATGTCGATAGTACTTCGCGATAATAGCGCGTATATTTCATAATTAATATCTTGGAAATGTAGTATTTCAAAGTTTATAAAAGTATAAACAACTTTACGGAATACACTTGAATAGCGTAGTCGCGTATATACCAATTATTTAACTTTAAATTACGTAATATATATATATATATATATATATTTTAATTAGAAAAAATTTCACGACGACTTGTTAAAATATTAAAAATTCGAACTTAATTATTTCGGTAACGTTATATTTTTTCATTTCGTGTAATTAATAAACTTGTAGTTTTCAATAAGTTAATTTTAGTTTACTGAGAATTGAAATTCGTTAATAAAATTGCTTGTACCCTATATAATATTCGTTTAAAGGTCTAGAAATTTAATTTGAGAAATAACAAACACTTAAGTCGTGGAAGCGTACAAAATAAAATGTTTCGCGGGCAACATCGATTATTTCGCGTTTAAAACACGATACTTATTATTTCACGCGTGCGTAATAAATATTATCACATTTCCGCTTTTTTCGGGCTATGGAAAACCCGATGCCGTTTAATCATTTAAAAGTTACTATTGTTTTAATTTCTTTAACGCGAATATTTTTAAAACGGATTTCATTTAATCGTGCCAAGTCAGATAAAGACGGAACAATCGTGTCGAATATTAAACAGTTTATTGATAGTACACACGAGAGTAAGTATTTTTATACGGCAATCTACAATTTCCTCGGTTCGAATTGTCGATTATTACAAAAACCTGTCGTCTTCAATAACACGGGCAATATTATGTTTACAAATATAAGCATTTTAATATCCCTCCCGCAGGTCTTGAGACTGCAAAACTCCAATTTATACGAAACCGAGTACATACTTTTTTTAAACCGTTGACTGGAAATCCGGACTTGACAGATATAAAGATAGCGTTTGAATTTCAAAAAGAATAAATACAAAATACGAATATTTTCGTACTCTTTTTACTCGAATAATCTCAAAGTTTGATTTAACAATACGCGCGACACAAAACGTTTTTCGTTCGAAAAAGCTTTCCACTCCAAAATGTTTCGTAATAGATTTGATCATAAATAATTAACGATTTTATTTAAATATACGATCGATAAGAACGTTCCAAACCTATCTCGAACAATTTTAATTAAATCGCAACCTACGAGCGTAATCGCCTTAAAAAAACTGTTCGATCTTGGAAACGAAAAATAACGTCGCAAATATCTCCCATCCTACAATTCTACATCTTTAAAGACAATGTACGTACATTTTGTCGCGTTCTAAAGATTTGTACGCGAAATTATTAAATTCGTTTTTCGGTAACTTAAGAACGAAATGGAGGCAAGAACATTTCACGGTTCCATCGACGAAGGCACGAGTAGGCAATTCAACTACAACCGAAGCGTACATCGGGTACACCGTAAAGTACACGCATCGAAAGCGGTACCACGGTCCAGAATCAATTCTCTTGAAACTCGTTCGACAAAACGTGTTCGGTTTTACGCCACTGTCGCGTGATCCAACGAAATATCGCGTTCGAATACTATCAAATATTGATTTAAAAACGTATAAACGGGAAAAAACACGATATATATAACCGACCCGACTACAAATTATCGTATACAAAGAATAGGCCGTAGCCCGAAAAAAATTCCGGACTATTGTTCGATACATCAATCAGCATCCGCTCGCGCACGGAATCCAAATTTAACATCGCGAAACGTCGACGTGGTGTGGTTATAAAATTAAAACACGACCACGACGGAGCGTAACAGGCAAATAAATTATCGACGTCGAAGCGGATTTCGAACAAAACGATATTCGCCGTGTACCGCGCACATTTTAAAACGAAATTACCGAGTCAGCGATAATATACGAACGAGTATCTGTCTGCCTACCTACCTACCTACCTACCTACCTACCTATCTTCCTAACCTGCCTATCGCCGGACAAACGAAAATTTACATACAACAAACAACTCGACGTACGTTATATATATTTATAATATGTACTTATATGTATATCAAATGCGCGCGTTTGTCTACGCACGCTATTTGAATATCCGACGTCGAAACGAAATGATATACGATATTATAATTTTTTCTTCGTCTTCCGCAACAGAAACAATTTTGAGAAAATATTTACGAACGCGCCGTACATCCTGTGCAGGTACGAAACATTAGAACTGTATATGCGGGCTCTTTTTTCGAATAAGGGGTTTGTTCATGAGACAATCGAGCAATTTCCTCGCGGTATATACAGTTATCGCGCGCGGTCTGACGCGCTCGTGGTGTAGACAACTATTGATATTCCTGTTTTATTATTTATAAATTCGAGAATCGAAAAGAGGGTTAGGACTTTGGGCGTTCCAAATACATATGTATGGTTCGAGAAAAAATGATTTGTATCGCAGAACAAAAAATGTTCGCGTCGCCGCCCCTGCTGCAGCAACGGCGTCAAGTACACGGCCCCCATCTCCTCTATAGATTTTTAATAACGTGTCACATCCGTTCGGTCGGTTGATTTACGAATTTTATTTTAATCGCTCTAAAACGTATACGCGTGTATCCCACGATCCGGACAAAAGTGCGAACCTTATAGGGTAAAACGACAATTTTTTATTTGAATTTGACGCGTGATGAATCATGAACGTTGATTAGTTATTAATAATTCTATTTTACATAAAGCCATAAATATTTCGTTAAAAGAATTAGAAAAATACTTTGTCTCCAGCCAGAACGTGATCAAATAAAAACATATTTTTTCTCGGATTTTCGGTACGATAACGAAACGATAAAATAAATGATCGACTTATCAGAAATGGAATAGCGAATGAGTTATTTACCATAATCCGTCTTTTTCAGGTTAAATAATAGTGACTATTGACTGTGTACCATACTTACAAGCCGATTGCGAAGAAAATATCGGATTATTACACTAGTGTATGTATTAGGGGGCGACTAAAACAAAATTCGTGTAAGCGACGAAAATGTTTGTATTTTTAATATTTACTACCCGTCACCGGCGTTGCACCGCGTGTCGCTTACGTATATACATTTGGTGGTTTCGTGTGAACCACGCGCACCCGTTGCTCAATTTATTATTGAAGCGCGAAATAATATTTGTAGTACGCCCGGGAAAGGTTTTTTTTGTATCGCTACAACGGTTTTACGGAAAATAATTTCGTAAATAACGATCGATATATTACGTTACGTCGATATTATTTTGGATAGAAAAAAAATTACCGATCGTTTCGGCCAAACCAAAAACGATAATTGTCACGCAAGCCTGCCTGTCTCGTAACAGGGGGCAATTACGGACCGTTATTTTAGAGATTAACTGTAATACGGATATATTAAACATAAGTACGCGCGACATCGAACGCCACACATTATTCGTCCATTCGACATTCTGCTATCGATAAAGGAATTCAAATGATTCAATAAAATTATCTACGGTTATACCGTCGAAATTTACCGTTCGGAGGTATCCGAACAGTTCGATTTTCGTGGACGTTATTTTTAAGTAAATATTTTATTCTAATTGGTACAAATGTACGCGCGTAATGGATTTATCATATTATTGCGTACTAATGGTAATTTATTTCATTTTCCCGTAGCGGGTGCAAACATTTTACCAACGAGTCATTTAAATATGATATCGTACACTGGTATTCGTATACATTCACTATGTTTCAGTGATTTCTGTTGTGTAACTTTGTATTTTTTAATTTACTCGATCTATATGTAAAGCGATTAAATATTGTGTAGGTTGTACGTTTATACCTATGACGATTAAACAGACAATTAAGACATTTCTTAAAAACATTTTTGAAAAAACGCGTGAATTATGTCGCTAGGCATAATTTTTCGCGAAAATTATATACTCGCGTTTAAATTGACAAAAATATTTCGAAAATTCGGATACATATTACAATTTTTGGCCGTTTATATTAATCGACAACAAACGAGTACACGTAGAAATAAATGTGCGCCGAAAATCGATAAAAGAAAATAATAAAATTATTACCGTTACCGAATTCATAAAATATACGTTCGGGAATAATTTAAGCATAGACGCGTTTCAATTGATATTAAATATTTTGGAGTTTTATTGTTATAACTTTATACGCGACTATTATAATACAATATCATCCAACGAATAGAAGTAAAAGTCATTAAACCGTTGGCGAGAAATGTAATATATTTTACAACTTTCTTTGCGGTACGGTTAGAAATTATTTTCATTAATTTTCCTTTTATAACGTAATGAAACGAAACACGGATCTTATTCTAAAACGCAGTACTGAATACGCTTATTGTTTAGTTCGGGAAAGTCAAACGTGCGCGTATATACAAATACGTCATCGACAGATATACGTCAAGTTCGCCAAAAACAACATACTTCCTTGATACGTGTTGGCTGTTAAATATTTGTATCCTGATTTCGGCGTTCGGGTCTATGTGTGTTTTAAATTTAATAAGGTCGAAGCGCCATAGTTACTAATAACGACGAGAAACTCCTAATATTTATAATTACGTAACGTACGTAAATATAATTATATTTTAAGCGCGAAATTATTTACGAAAAATTCCATTAGACGTTGTATATATCAGCGGTTACTAAGGCGTGTTTCACGGAATCTAAGGAGGATTTCCCAAATTAGAACGACACGCTAAATACGAGTTCGCTTTTTCAAACAATTTTCATGATAAATCCGGATTGAGTTGAGGTCCGTCAAGCCGCTAAACAGCTAATCATCTAATGTTGGGAGAGGAACGGCCAAATACATCGCTTAAGATCTTTAATAAGTCGACGTTTATACGTAAAATGCGGTTCGACAATAACACGTTTTAAAATACGCGTACATACGAAAATGTCTGAACATAGAAAAATACTTTCGAACCGTTACGGATGTTCCGTATAATTCTAGAAACTAGCTATTGACGTGTAAGAAATGATCGACTTTCTTTAAACTAATAAATTTCTTTGGCAAATGGGTGGCCATTTGTTTGACACGGTCCTTTAGAAATAGTAAATATTTTATCCAACGACGTATTTGTAAAAAAAGTAAAAATTCGTAGGCCTCCGGGCCAAAATCAGGACAATTTCGATTCGGTCGACGACGAATTCACGCGCCTTCGTTACGTACGTGTTTATCGATCAAAATCGACTTTTCTATTTATTTCTATATTTAGCGTAGCGGTACTACTCTCGGTCGCGTTCGCGCCCACTAACGTTTACCGTTGTATCGCCGATTTCATTTGGCGCGTACAAATTATAACGAAATAAGCGATAGACGTTGGAGGGTATCAAAGTATTGGTCCGTAACGATGGAAAGTATACAAAAGTGGCGAGTTGGGAATCACCGCGTTAAGTCTATAGGTTTTCCATTGTTTATCGGTCGGTTTATTCTCGGTACTACGATATGCGGGTAATTGCGTCCGGTAAACGCGTTATTATTATAAACCCCGCAGTCCCCTTTTAAATGTGGCGAATTCGCGTCGAAACGTAAACGCTCAAATTAAATAGTAACCTATTTGACAGACGGAAACGACACTTTCGGCCCTTAACGAAAAATATCCGCAGGAGCGTCACCAAATTGCGGTCACGATTACTGAGGAGTTTACTAATTCGGTACTTTCGGTAATAGCCACATTTTTGTTTTAAATCGGGCGCAAAAGCAGTGACGCCGCGCCGTGAAAGCGCGGGGAACTTCGCGCGTGATATATCGGTCGCACTGTACGGACACGAATGGCCCATGAATAACGTACGCGTTTCATTTTCGCTTTCGATTCTTCGGAACTTTCGTCGTTTCGTATTTCGCTATTCGACCACGTGTCGCCCAACTTATTTGTCCTACGAAAAATATAACGAATTTTGTCGTACGTAGCTTAACGTTTCAGTCGTTTGCACTCGCCCGCGTTTTCTACCGTTTTTAAAAGGTAAGTAAGCGTCTGTTGACGGCGGCGACTCGGCCGGCCGCCGCTATTGTCGCGTGTTTTGTCGTTTCCTCGTCACGTCTATTGTGCCCGTTACGCGTTCGTGTACCGGCATTTTTACTTTTTTCTTTTAAAAAAAAAAAACAACTCGTTTAGGCATATTTTTACGTTCTACCATACTCTCGTATGGGTCAAATGCGTAGTAATTATTGACCCGACGTGTGTTAGCAACAGCCGTCGTGTCTAGCCGGTGAAATTCCGGGACTTCCAATTATTGTTGTTATTATTATTAATTATTATTATGTCGATACTGCCGTTGCATCGTTCACCGTTGTGCTATACATTTCGATACGCGTACGGCCGAGTTCGTGAATTTTAAACTATTAAAATAGACGTGAACTTTCCCTTTCAACTTACAACTAATGTCTGAACGTGAACGGCGAAAGTTCCTAGTTTTTTTTTTTTTTATGGACGAGTTTCAAAATAGTTACAAAAATGAGCGATTTTGTCGGCAATAATTTCGTTTTGTATATTTGATTTTGCTGATAGTATTTTAAAATTTCAAATTTTATTTCCATTTATATGTTTTTGTGAATATGTATGCGGATAGCGAACTTTTTTAATGATATCCGTTGGAATATGCCATGTACATGTCGAAGATTTTATTATTGAAGTATTCGTTTATTTCATGTCCTTTATTATGTTTTCGTATTTATTTTTGGGTACTTATTAATGTTCTTTTATGTTTTTTTTGTTAATGACATCACATATACCCAAGTATTTGTATTGATTATGTTTAAACAAAAGAAATTTTATCAAAATTCAATACTTATATTTAGGTTCTTTGGTCTTAAAAATGTTTGTAGTATCATTTGTACTGTATTATTATTATTTTTATTGTGCATATCATCGAAAGTTAATTTTCTTGCGCCCTTAAAAACTGTTTAAATAATATTTCACTTAAAACTGTTTTAGTTACATTATATTACAGAGCATATGTACATATAGGTATTTATATTTCATTTTTTAAAGTTGGTAAATGCTACATATGTTATAGATGGCAGATTTCGATAAAAATAACAGTTGGATAAATAACAATCACGACACAAGCAATATTAGTATTAATATAAAACAACATATACAACATGGTCGACATAGAACAAAATATCATTTTGTCAATGACACCGTAAGTTTTAAATTTAATTATATATATTACACATTTAAACAATTATTCTAATATGCTTATTTATTTACGTTTATTTATATTAAATAAATTAAAAGTATACCTGTACGGTATGTATTATATTTGAAATAACTTAAATGTTGGTCTTAATTTTTTTTACTATACAAATTAATCGCGTGGTATTAAATGTATATTTTTATGTTATTAAGAAGGCTATCGGATAAATCTTGTCTATTGTAGCCATATCTACTCAAATACATATTATTTACACTTTTAGATATGTATAACTTAAAATATAGATGGGTTATTTTAGACTAATCCCATATACTTTGTTCTTAGAATGATGTACTCGATAAAGACATTCAAGAATATAATGGTACCGACAACATAAAATTTTTACTTGCATACATGGAAGAAATGAATTTGGGAGAAATTGAATTTAGTGTTTTTCAGTGTAAATCAAAAGCCAATATACCTGCATACTATGCTAATATAAAGGTAATTTCATTTTGGTATTATAAAATAATGTTAAATGCTCAATATATAATGATATTTACTCTTTATAATTTAGAATCTGTGATGAAACAAACATAAGCTAACTATTATTAATTACGATACTTTAATTATATTTTAAATATAGGTATTTGTTAAAACAATCGTTTTTTAATTTTAGCTAGGTAATGTTTCTCTTGCAAGTTCATTCCCAGAAAAATATTCTCTTCCTGAAGTTGCTAAACAAGTTGCTGCACGTAATGCATTAGCTGTATTGAAGAAGAACCATAGTCTTAAAAATAAACCTATTACTCAAGATATAAATGTCGTTGCCAAGAGATTAGAAAATGTTTGATTTGAATACACAATTTTGTATATTTTAAATATTTCTAACACGGTTATTTATAGGAGTTGCAGAAAAATTTCGCTGGTCTATTTTGTGATAAAATTGAAAATATTTATAAAGAAGTGTATAACGAAAGTTTACCATCAGACTGGTTGGTTCAACTTGGTTCATTATCAACACGTATTCTTATTGAACATTTACCCAAACAAAATAAATCCATTTTATACTATACTTCGCTTGTATGTGCAGTAAAAGCGATTAAGTTATTAATTTTATTTCAAAATATATTTTTATTGTTCAAGGCTGACAAAAAAAAAAGGGATGATATAATGAATACTTCATTGACTGAAACATGTAATAATCTTCCTCTAATGAAGTTCGTTGATAAAACAGAACGGAGTGTTTCAGTGATCAATGTAGACAGTAACCATACATTTTGGATTCTTTTCGTTCATGATAATATTAATGTAATATATATTTTCAATAATAATGTTCAGGTATAATAGAACTATAATTTTATAGGACGATTTTGACACTTTGTATAAATTGATGAATTTGCCTCATGAGTCTGAACATTTTGTTAAAATGTTTTCTATTGAATTATTTGATGTTTATGCAGTTCAAATAGAAATCAACTGGTATAGATTTCAAGTCATAAAAATTGAGGATGAAAGTGTTATTGGCATTTTTATTGATTTGGGTATAGAATGGTGTGTTTCTAAAAATAATGTAATGTTTTTGCCACAAAAGTTCCTGAATGTCCCATCACAAGTAAAATAATATCGTTAATATTTAATATTCAATAATTAATGGTTATATTAATACGATCACAGGCTATCAAATGTGCATTGACGTCTCTTTTTTTTGCGCCTTATTTCCATGTAGCTAAAGATTTGTTTCATCAAATGCTATTTAATAAAGAATTTACTGCTGTACCAGACAATATAGAAGATGATGTTCCGTTCGTAACATTATATAATGGAAAATGTAATGTGAATTCTATGATTATGGACGCTATTTTAGAAAAAACCAATTTTAAAAAAGTATTTTAAGATTTTAAACGAATGAGATGTTTGCTATATAATATTTTTACTATGTTAAAAACATTTTTAAGATCGATGGAACATGTAAAGGAGCTAATCTATCGTTTGTTGCTGATGGTTATATATATCTACATCCACCGAATGAAACGTTGTTAATTATGGAATCTATATTGGATTCAATTTCTGCTTCTCGTCCGCTTGATAAATTATATTCCACAAAAAGTATTTCACCTCATAAAGTATATCTCGTTAAGTGCACAGAACTTCAGATGTGGAGTAGGGTTGTAATCAATGATTTTATATTCATCGATCAAAAGGTAAAAATAAGTCAATATTTCTATGTCTTATTTATATTTTATTTCTATTTGTATGTTTAGTTCAAGGTATATTTCATCGACTATGGTAATTATGGTGTAATTGATCAAGATAAATTTATTGACCTTCAATCAATTGATCCATTATTGGCTGCAATTAGTCCTCAGGTAGATATTTAGTTGAATTTAATAAAAAAATAATTTTGAATTGTAGGAAATAAGTCTTGTTTTCTGATCTTAATACTAATTTCTACCAATTTCATTAATTATAATTGTTTTGCACCTTAGCGGACTTTTTGATATATTGGACTATCTGATTTGCATTATAAGAATATCCCGTTAATATTTTTTCTTAAATTTTTGTGATACGTAAATGCAATGTAATGTTCATCACATCTATAAATAAATTTAAGGACAAGAATATTTGTGTTCTTTCATTTGTATTTGTTGACCATTATATATAGTTATTTTGTTATTAACTACGAGTATTACTACATTTATAATTATATATAGTTATAAAGGCACTCACTATTGTATTACTCATTTGATTGATAAAAAGAGAAATAAATATTAATGTAGCGTCCTTCTAACATTTTTAAAATTAAATTTGTAAACTAAGTATAGAAATATATTTAAAATTATTTTTTTAGGTATAAACATATGTTGTACGTAATAAAGGTATTTATTTTAATTGTACGTTTAGTCTTAAATTTATTTTGTTTTATAGGCCTTAAAAGTTTCATTTCATTTATTCCCACCAAACAAATTTACATCAAGTCAATCTAAAGCATTGTATGAAATGATTACTGATAAATCTTTGGATATAAACGTTGTTTCAACCGATAATGATGGTGTTCAAATTGTTGAAATATTTGACTCTGATGATTCAACAGGGAACCGTGTATCTTTTAATATTCAATTATACGAAAGGTAAAATTATAAAGTACGATAATAATTGCTAATGGTTGGTTTTTACATTAATTTAAAAATTATTTTGCTTTGTGATATCATAATTGTCACCTCAGTAATTATCATTTTGAAATATCCATGTTCTCGATTATATTTTATTAATGATAATTTCATTCTGATTATTTTACGAATTATTAGTGCTTAATTTTTGAAATTCATATTTTATTATTTATATATTCGATTTAAGTTTAATTCCTTTAAAAATAGTCCGAAATATCACGTAAAAATATATCGCTATTAAGATATAATTTTATCAATTATTTTTACATTTTTACATTGTTTTTATTAAAGCTGAATTATTGTTTTTCTTTAGAACCTTTTAAGACCAAACATCATATATTACTATAGTTAAAAACAATTAATCGTGATGATTTAAAAATGTTTTATTATCACTCGTTATTAAATTATCATAATAATAATTCTTCTGGAAATATTGGTGGATAATTTAAATATGGTATAATAAAGAATTTAATACGTTTGATATAAAATAATACGGTTATTATAATGCGTACGTATCATAGATATTTGTTTTATGTTATGAACATGAATCGACGAAAATTAATTTATAAGTTGACCTCGAATAATATTTTGTAACCAAACATGAGTTACTAACAAAATGAAAAATAAACTGTATAGTGGTAACAATGTCAATTAATTATTCCAAAAATAAAAACTATTTTTAAACGAAAAATTTATTGGATTCGTTAGTGTCCAATCATATACAAGTTAAAAAATGTTGATGTAAAATAAAATGTAGTCGATATATTATCTGAACAATATAAATGTCTCAACGTGGTTAGAATTTATTAGTATTCCGAGCGTAATTGAAAATTTTCCAATTACTTCCACCCTATTTTACAATTAAATAATACGCGTTTTGTATTTGTTTTTTACAGCGTTTAGCGCAGAGGTTTCTCGAAGAAAATTGTTTACAGAAAAATCGAACGTCTATAGTGTTTATGCAATTATTAATTATGTAGTTAACGACTTTGCATTTTATCTCAGTTAAATATTTTTTTATTTATATATCGAGTGTTATTATTTTTTTTCTATATAATGAAATTGCGAATATATATATATATATTTTTAAATTGTACATTAATAATTACTTTCGATTAAATTTAAACGAAGAAATATATTTAAAACACGTTCATGTAAAGTTTGAATTTTTTTTTTTATTATTTTTTGTAATTATATCGTATTTAACAACGACGGACGGATATTTTTTGTTATTTTTTTTCCGGAAAATATGATTCCAGTAATCGAGAATAACGCCGCAGCAGTGTGTAACAATGTGGAGATAAAAGAAGATATTCGTGGCGACCGAACGTTAAATTAAACGAATAAAACTCGCGCCGAATAGGAGAAATGTGACCGTTGTTACGAGGAAACGGGCGTACAATTTCGGGGTAGTAACTGCCGTAATAGAAAAACGCGTTATATATTATGAAGGGATTGTGGAGTTGCGGCCGCGGTGGCCTCCGGGAGTCTTGTGATGTTGAATATGTATGTGTGTGTGTGTGTGTGTATGGGAAAAGGACGGGCTTACCGCGGGTGGAAAAAACCGTACGCGAAGGTTTTTGGTTTAAATCTACTTATCCCTCGTTCCGCTTCGAGCGAGACCCCAACACGGATAAAGGATTTGCCCGACTCGTTTAAAGGCGAGCGGCTAATATCTCGTTGTTAATTGAATTCGGTGCCGGTCATTACTATTACTAGCGTTCGCGCGCACTCGCTATCAGTATTTATAATTCAACGGGCGGGTGGTATATAAATACATCCCTCGTGCGTGTCGTCGTATCGGTCCATCTCGGGGGACGTGTGTGGCGAGCGCGACTGATGATTTTTGATTACGAGAAACGCGTAAAACGTCCTAAGCGTAGATTAGTCCTGGGAACTAACGGGGGGAGTGGGGGGGCCGCTTTATCGCCACATAATCTGGCGGCGCGTGAGCGGATGGTGTGGGGTGCTGCTTCGTGAGCGGACGTGGTACTTTCCAAAGTTGCTCTGCCGGCCGGATAACCCGCGTCGTTGTAGCGAAATAAAAGAAAAAATCGCGGAACGTGTTTACCGGAAACACGATAAATTCGAACGACGGTCGCGGAAAGAGTCGGATGAACGCGATTAATCCGTCCCGTTTATGGTTGCAGATTTGTTGTCCGTCGCGGTGCGCGCGCGAAGAAGAGACGTCGGCATCTCGTTCCCGTAACGGTAAAAACGGAGCCGCGCGGAAGACAATTTCCGGAACGTCGGGGGGGAAGACGCCTGCCGTAAGTAAACCTCTTCGTACACTCGTTGGTGAAATTATCGACGCTTGTGTCTTTCGCCGCGGGGCTTTCGTTTCCCGGCTGTTTTACCGGTCGTCGCGATCCCATTCGGTCTAGGGCGGCGTTATTTTTCGGCCGGCGCGTTTCGTCGTCGTACGTTATTGTCGTCGGCGTCGCGGACCGACCTACACTTATACCGTCGGAATGTTAAAAAAGAAAAAACAACGCCCGCGGTCGAAAATTAGAACGTCGTTGGGTGTATGGGGACATATTGGTCGACGTACAAATAGCCGTCAGTGGTCTCGGCCGTGACGGGGGGGGCGCTCATCGCGTTTTTCGCGAGCGGTCCGTAGTTTTCGTTGTCGTTCGGTATTATTGTACGCCGAGCCTAACCTTTCGTTTTAAACGGAATGGTGCCCTCCCCCCCGGCACGTCGTTCAACGGCAGAAATGTAGTCGGGTTAAATTCTCTTTAGTTCACGTTGCACTCGGGAGGGTTACGGTTATAATTATCGCGGGGGCGATAAACGCGGCGCGCCAGGTATTGTATATATATTATAGACGGGTACCTCGTACCTCGCGTATTTTATAATAACGAACCCGCCGCCGCGGATTTTTGGCTTAAGTCGATTCGGCGCCCGCGTTGTCGCGTACGTATATATATATATATATATATATATATATATGCAAATGATTCGGATTAAAATTCAAACCTCGATTTCGGTTTGAATTTGGCTGGGCCACCGCCGTCCCTTCCACGTACCTACACTACGGTGTTTGGAAATCGACACGGAAAACGAAAGATTCGGCGGGGCGCGCGCGCCGTATACGGCGACGGTCCCGCCGCAAAGTCGTTATACAAACGGTGGTAAAGTAAACAGAGAGAGAGAGACGGCACGAAGGCGACGAGGTTTACAAAATCGCGCCGCGCACTTTTAACTCCGCCGAGTCGGCTCTTGTACACGATTGTTCGTAGATGGCCCGGGGATTGGTGGTGGTGGTGGTGGAGGAAGAACCGCCGTCGTTGATATTCGCTCGATGAATATTAATTTCGGCGCGTTAATTCATTGCCGTTTACCGGCTTTGCCCGGCGCGGTCGGACCAAGGGGGAGTGTAACCCTCCTGTATACGTATATACGCGCGCGCGTGTGTGTGTATATATATACACGGAGCGTTAAAAACGTGATCGCCGTTAAGACTTAAAAAGCAACGTCGGTTCTCGCATTTGAATAAAACGATCGTCTCTCGCGGCGCTCGTGTCCCGCCGCCCCGTCCTCCCGTGTATAAATATATTTAACGCTATCCGTGACCCCGCGGCGCCTACGTCGTTCAAATTGTAATTAAAAACTTTCGCGTTACGTTTAAATATATGTACGGCATATACACGGGGGTCGCGGCGAGTTTTTTTTCGCCTCGCCAAAATTGAGTTAACCGCGTTATTTGAACTCGATCGAAAGTTAATTACGAATTCAAATATACCTCTTATTATAACGCGATATCCAGTTAACGAAACTGCGTAGTTATTTTTTGCCTCGCCGCGAGTAATAAAACCGAGTAATCGATTACGACGGTTAATACGATTTTCGGGAAATTCGTCGTCGTTTTAGTCTCGTTGCTTTTCCCGTTGTACTTTCGGGTAACGCCGACGAACGGATACATCGGCGATTCAACGAAATTCAGTCGATCGGCTCGAATATTGGATTCGGGAGGGGGGAACGTTTAAACGTCCAACGATCCGTAAAATATCTCGTCGTTTTTTAGTAACGAATGATTCCTCGGTACACTCGACGGACGGATTTGTTTGCTCAGTCGTTTACCCACTCGGGGTAACTACGAGACAAAATTCGTCGTTTTTTAAACGATTCGGTTTCCCGAAAAACGAGCCGGTGGTGTCGACTTATGTCGGCGCTTCACGAACGTTCGTCAATCTAGTAAATGACCCCGTCGTTCGAACGGCCGGGAATAATTTTTCTTGTCCAAATTTATCTATCAGATAAAAGTCATCACCGGATATAAGACGAACAATTCTGTGGTAAAGCGGACGTACGTCCGATTATTGTTCGCCGATTATTTTGCCGAATTTCGAACGGCCCCGTCGTGTCGACGTTTTCCGATAATTAAGCGCCGCCAAAAGAAAAAAAAAAAAACCCCGCGCGGTTTATTCGACGAGAATAATCGTTTTTAATCCGCGTGGTGGTCACCATTCGGAAACGTCGTACGGACGAATAAAACGACGGCGGCGTGTAGCTCACCGAACTAGCCTAACCCGAAAGACTGTATATTATTATACGAAATCCTCGAATTTCCGCGAATACTTAATATTCGTCGCGCGCGTGTAACGGGCACGGCGTTACCGCGACACGTTAGAGTTTTAAGGGGTAGTCGAGATTTATATCGGTCCCCTATCCGATCGAGGTGGTTGGTCATTTTCTACTACGCGCACACCCGGTCGGCGCCGGTACGGTACGAATAAAGTTTTCGAGGTCGCGTACGAACTGTGTACGTGTTCCGTGTCTCGTAGGCGCAACGACGTCAAGCACCCCCCCAAAAAAAAAAAAAACTATCCTGCCCAAATAATAGAGTACCTCTAATCGGCTAACAACCGCCCAAGTATTTATGAACGCGTCGAATCTCCCTCCTCTACACAATCTTCTTCGACGAACAAAAAATAAAAATCCATTTTTCCGCAAATTGTTTCGCTGAAACGTGCGTATAATATTCGTCGTTTACGGTTGTCGTCGGACCCGAAAAATTCTCCGAGCGATTCGACGGCGGCGGTATGTAATTCGTTTTTATTATACGCGAAAACGTGTTTTTTGTTTTTAATCGTCCACAAATAACCGAACTTTCGTGTTCCATTCGTCGAAATACCCGCGAATCGTACTCTCGAGCGGCGGTACCAAACACGCGGGAGTTTGAACGATTTTTTAACGAGCGGTTTATTAAAAACGGGTACGAATAGGCAAACGAAACGAATTTTTTCGCGTCTATATATAAACGTTTCACAAAGACGAAGAAAAGACCGTCGGAAACGACGTTCCTTTTTCGGCCGATCGAAGACGACGGGGTTTTCCTGATGACAGTTGTTGTCGCACGGTCGGTCGACCGAACCGAAAATATCGGTTCGGAAAATTGCTCCGGGATGTCGCCGAATAGGGAGACGATTAGTTTCGGAGACGGGGGGAAATTGCGTGTCGCGCGTGCGTCTGGCGTCGATCGGATAATGTAAGTGGCTTAAACAGAAAAACGCCAGACGAACAACGACTGGACGTTAACAAACGTGCGTAACAAACGCTACGGGGCGGGTCGAGTCGTTCGAATTTTAATTATAAAAACTCGCTGGCGTAACGTATTCGTCGCTTATTTCCCCCGTTCGCCGAGTTTCCACAAATATTTAACAACAATCGTTTCGCGGGAGTACGTTTAAATTATTAATTCGTCACTTTACCGGTAGTTGTGCGCGGACCCTTCCGCACCAGAACGTATTATAAACGTGCCGTTCCTCGGCTTTTACCGTCGTCGTGCGACGCCCGGAAACCCGTTGGCCGACCAAATTGTATTTCGCTCTCGTCGCCCGCGGCTCGTTCGGAAACGCGGGAATTATTACAATAAGTTCGACACGTTCCGAAAACGCCTGGTCGCTCTACGATTCGCCGCACTCTGACGTACGCGTTGCCCGCCTTTGGTATTATTGTGTCGACACGCGGAAATTTATCGAATAGGATTTCGAACGTAAAATTTGTACGATCAATATTGGAGTCCGATGTGGCCGCACGTCGAAAGACGATCGATTCGATTATTCGCCGCCGTTTATATTTTTATTTTATTTCGCGTACGTCGTTCGAACGAATTATCTTTAGACGTTTTCGCTTAATTATTGTCGAAGAAACGACGTACGCGTCTCGGGCGAAGTGCGTTGTCGAGTACGACGTCATCGTAAATTCGTAATAGACGTCGAAAGTATACGCTGTTCTCGAATCGCCACGAATAATATTTTCGAATCGTTAAATAAAAACGCGTTGTATTATCCTATCGTACGTTCGAAATGATTGGTCGGGAAGAACGTAATTCATAATTCGTAGTCGTCACTTGTCGGAGCCGTAGAAATCGATCGGCAGGTGGACGTGGTGTCGTCGTCGTCGTCGGCTCGTACGTATAGGCGCGCGCAATTTTTTTATCGCGGAATTATCGTCCGCGTTTTTCGAATTATCATTACAATCGCCAGCGAAAAACCCGTTGCCATGTATAATATAGTCGTCCGTCCGCGAACCGCCGCCGTACACGGAGTCGTCGTCGTGAGAATTCTTCTTTCGTCGCCCGTTAATATTTTCTATCTTGAAAATCGTTAATCGTCGTGTGTTTCGTAGGGTTTCTCGCTGTAATTATACTTTTGCAACTCAAATAGTCCGAGTATTATCTATAGAATTTTAACGACTCGAGTAGCTGCCGTGTTTGTGAATGGCTCTAATAGCCTGAATTGTGCGACTCTAATTTCGGTGACCAACTTTTTTGTATCGCTACTTTTTCTATATATATTATATAGTTTTATCGTTAACGAATTTGTTATTATTTTATATACAGCGCACGAATCGAATTCTCGTTTTTGGACATTCCTTGGCCGCCGCCGCTACATTAGTTTTACGGTATTTCGTTCCTTTTTCCATTCGCGTTTCCGTATAAAACGTACGTCGCGATTTGCCGGACGAACGTTATTTGATACGTCGCCGAACAATTCCAAAAGCTCTTATTCAAACGCGACTGTAAAACTACGCGGGTCGGACAGATTTTACCTAATTCGGAGACGGTTTCGCTTCGATATCGACGGAATTCGTATTACGAACCGTACGTCGGAACGCCTCCGGGAAATACTTCGCGCGTTCTACTAATCCGAAACGTGTACGTATACCGTCGAACTATTTACGAAGGAATCTTCTCTTACACGCGGACGAAGACGCGCGTGTTTCGAATAAAATACGCGCTAATCGGATCGGCTCTCGTAATTGATCGTAATTTATATTCGGTTAATAGTTCGCGCGGAAACGTCTTTTTTCCCGCGATACGTTTGAAGCACAAAACGTGGTTCGTATCCATGACGGTGGCGCGGATGGGTGGATGGGAGGGAGGACGTTCTAAAACTCCGAAATAATTCGGTATCGTCGGACGAATGGTCGGCGCGTGCTGAAAACGACAGCCGACTTTTGAACGGTATTTCTAGTCTTTTGATGGCGCGCGACGTACATTCGTGTACATTCCATACGCGTGACGCCGGCAATAGTAACGGCTCGGGACGCGCGATAGTCGAACATAAAACGCGTATCGTAATGTGTATACGCAGCGTTCCGCGCGACATCCGGGGTTCGTTTCCCGTCCTGTATACACATAAATAGGATGTGCGGCGAGTATTGTGGCCGGGGGGCGATCGTTTCATTTTACGCGACGAAAAAAAAACCGTCGTTCCCGACTATACGACGCGCGACGTCCTCCAGAACGAGTACGGTTACGACGACGCGCGTTAAGAAAAAAAAAATTAGGAAAATACCCGAACGAAATCTACGGGATACGCGTCGTTATTTATCTACAGGATCGGCGGCGAAGTCAAGGTAGTTTTCTATAGCCCGGCTACTAGCTTTCCCCGTGTACACTCGGTGTGCGTACCTTCCGTTCCACCGTTATTCGACGACCGGACATTCGCGAATTCCCCTGTTCACCCCGAAACACTTTTGATCCATTGAAAATACGGTAACCCGACGGCGCTGGGGGTCCCCGAGAGCGGTGTGGATGGAGTCACAAAGGAACCAAGTCTCTTACAGGGTATATTCGGCCCATTCGCCAACGACCGAAAAATTTCCAAAGTTTTCGGAGCGGAACATCGTGTGCTGTCTGTCCTTCGGGACCGGAATGGGATCGTGTTAGTGGATTTTACGTCCCAAGGGACCACCACCATCATCTACGCGCTACAGCTAGACATTCCAAAGAGGTTGACAAAAAACAAAAAAAAAAAACGATCAAAAGGAAGGGAACGCTACGGACACGTTCCTTCGTGACAACGGCGGACGAACCCATGCTGCCCCCTTCTGTTTATCCGTTCAATTCGCCTGGAACGTCGCTCTCAAAACGGATTACGCAACTTGGAAGTAACTTGTAAACGCGTTGTTGTGCTAAAATATCGAGCGACGCCGGGGCGCTTTCAAAAGTTGTGTACCAGTCGGGCGTGGAGTGGACTGTGACCAAACACTACTTCGAGTAGTACCGATAATTGGATAATCGGCGCGGGTCAACCGCGTTGTGTCGGAATTGGGGGGGGAGGTACGATGGATTATAATGGCGAATCGAAATCGCGTACGTTTTCGCGATGGTCGAAATTTCGAACTATCATAACTCCGTTAATTTTTAACCGATTTAAGTTTTGTTTACATTTTTGGATTCGTCTCGTCGAGTACTTGATTTTGAGCCCCCTTCCGAGGGCCTAAGGTATTTAGAACCGGTCGAACTAGTTCGATTTTGAAACCGCCAAACGGTGGTTTGAAACTCGTAAAAGTTGTTGTACGAACGCGGAAAATTTTCTATTGAAAATCCAATTACACCAAACGAAAGAGCGTATTCGTATGCATATTTGGTAAAAATTTACCGGGGTTTTATGAATTCTCGAAATCGGCCAAAGTCGAACGAGTTTCCACGGGGTTTGAATAAGCGCCCCGATATATATATAGTTGTTTGTTTTGGCGGATTTAAAACTCGTTTTCGAAATCCCGGGTCAGTAGCCATTTGGAACGTTCGTTTGAACGGATCGGAGCGACGGAAACCGAAGTTCGAACAATATTATTTATTTAAACGGGATCGCAGTCGCCGCCTTTTCGCGCGTAAATAATTTTTCGAAAAAAAAAAAAACGTTATTTCGCGGTTTTTCTGCGGCCAGTATTCGACGGTAATTTCGTTTCACCCATTAGTCCCGTATTAAATCGCCTAACCGAGGTCGTCGGCGATCGTTTATTTAATAGTTGTCCTGGTCGTGATTGCGTCCGGCGAATAATTCTGTCGGCCGCGCGTGTGCGACAAACGAAACGCGGCGGTCGGATAACAATAATTTCGTAATCAGTTAGCGGCGCGCGCGGTAAATTGGAAAACGTTTTTTTTTTTTTTGTCGCGAGAACACCGTATTTTCTGTTCAAATAGTTTACGAATTTCGCGTACAAGTCGCGCGCGTACGCGGATCGAAATCGGCCGAATAATCGGGAGCGTCGTGACGCGTGTATTTAGGCGAATTCGGTACAACGTTGCGGCCGCAAGTACGCGACGGTGATTTTTCCTCTGCGCGCGTAATCCGTCTCGGGGTGTTATTTTGTTCGCGGCGAGGAAAAATGTGCGCTCGCCCGGAGGCCAAGGAACGGACGTCTATTAAGTTTGAACCGATACGAATATAACGCGCGTACGTAATGGAGTTTATATCGTTTTTATCGCCGTCGGACGTGCGTCGTAAAAACACGACTGCTACTTTTGGGCCGCGTGTACGATAAAACGAGCCCGTCCATCATTTTTCGTCGGAGCGTTTTTTTTTTTTTTTTTTTGTTACCGGAAACGAACGTTTTCGCGCCGCGTGTCCGCCTAAACTTAACCGGTTCTCCTCCTCCGCGGGGGAGGGGGCACTTGATCGAAATCGTCGACGACCTTTTCCGTTATAGATAGCGCCACGGTTGTTGTGTACACCGCGCATAATGTATTTACGGTCTCGGCGCCTAGGGACTCGTAATGTGTGTGTGTGTGTGTGGATGGCAAGAAGAAACTTTAGAAAACGTACCTATTGGATTTTTTGTTTTATAAAAAAAACTTTCGTCGGCGATAATCCGAAACGACCGTATATATATAGGTAAGCGATTCGGGTTTTACCGTTTAATATTTGAAAATTGCGATTTTTCGTTTTCACTTTAATACACGAACGTAACGGAAATAAACCGATATATTAGTTTTCCCAATCGTATTTATATCGAACTCTGCGTAATATATACGATAAATTCGTATAAACAGCAATTTCACGACCGCTGTTTCTACGAATTCTACGGACTTGGTCGGGACCATTATTTTTTCCGGGAACTTTTCATTACGTTTTACGAGTGGCGAATAATTTTCTCGGGAGGGGGGCATGTCGAATCGTACGATAATCGGCGGTAAGAAAAACGATCCGTTCGAAATAATCGCCTCGTTTCGTAATCGCGATTGGCGTGTTTAAAACAAAGCGGCGGCCACGAGGTGTACCCGTTTCCAAACGACCGTCGCGGAATACTCTTAAATTCGACGTTGTGTTATATCGCCGGACGTGTAACGTAATCATACGTTCCGAAATCGGCAGTTATATTATTTCGGTTACGATCGATTATTGCGTTCGAAACGGTCGTTTGCTCGGTAAACGATTACCGTTAACGATATCGGGTTTTTTCCGTCGTTTTCGTTCTAGTCTACCGAAAATCGTATAATCGGACGCGCCGGGTTCAACGACACGCCACGATTAGTCGCGAACGCGACAGGCCTATATAAAAGACCTTTACGTAAGTAAACGTTTGGGTAACGAACAAATGAAAATTACACCGCCGTTCTTAGGCGCGGCGTGTACGTTTTGGACGCTTGGCCAAATTTACGTTCGTCGGCAAATCGGAATTCGTTCACAACGCGCGGCCCCGGAAAACGGTTTTCGTCGCTTATTTCGAACTCGATCGGAATACGAGCCGAATTTTAGATTGAGCCGTCAGACGGACGTCAATTTCGTTCGTTTTCGGTTTTTCGCCTAAGTTTCGCGTGACGTACGTTTCGCGAAAGCTTCAAAATGTACTTGTGCGTACGTACGTACGTGTAAATATATATATACGTAAAATATTAAACTGACGAGGGTAAACGCGACATTTTTGTTTCGCGTATTATTATCAAGTCCGGATTCTCGTATTTTGTATGTGACAAGCGCGTCGTCAGACGGACAGGACAAACCGGCGTTTATTCGTAACATACACGACGTCGTACCCGTGTCCGGTTTATCGAATTCGTCTTTCGCAATAAATACAGTATACCGTCCGACGTTTATGAATCGCAACGTATACACACACACACACACACATATATAATACCGTCAAAGACGGTATTACGATGGCGTTAATTATCCCCGTGGTATTAATCGCCGACACTATCGAACGTCGTTTTTTTGTTCGCGCGATAATCGATAAACTATAAAAGCGTGCGCGTAGACCGCGATGAAAACAACGCGGCGGCGGTAGAACGTTGAAAAACGCGGATTTTTAACCTAAAAACGTTCGGACCCGTTATTGTTGACGAATCAGTATGGCCACAAACGTATCGATAATGTTCGGCGAGAATTGGTCGGTCGAAAAATCGACCGGACGGTCGTATTTTCGCGTTTTACGTCCGGACGGACCAGCCGAAGCACGCGTGATAACGTTCCGGTTGTTCGCGCCGCCATTTCGGGTACGTGTCGTAGCCTCGCGAAAATCGTCCGCGATCCCGTCGTCGACTCGGCGGCCCGGTGTCGTTGGCGGACGCGTCTACGTGGCCCCGGTTACGACGTGCCGGAAATTCTCGCCGTTTTCGCGACACGACGACGGCGTTCGACGCCAATCGATAATCCAACGCGTCCGCCGGAAATGCCGCGCACCCCGTGACCGCCGCAGCAGAAGACGTCGAAAATCGACCGTGTTGTTTACGGACGTCGACGCGCGCTGTTCGAAAGCTCTCGCCGAGAATAATTATTAACCCGAAGCGACGGTACCGAGAGAATTCGCGTCGGATTTCCCGGCCGGGTCGCTAATCGTTTCCGACGTGTAGATCACTCGTTACGGCCGAAAACTGACCAGTCCGAAAACTTTTACCCGGCATTTCCTCCATAAATACTATATATATATATTGCTCCGTTATAAGCACGTACGTACCTTTTATAAATATATATCGAACAATAATGTTTTCGGTAAGCTTAACGACGGTAGTAATCTCGAGATATACACCCTCTTTCCTTTCGATAAAATGGCGCCCGTTCGACGTCAAGTTTTTCCCGATGTACGCCATCGTCGTCGTTGCTATTGTTTCCGCCGTTCATCTTAAGCCGATTTAATTTCGTTTTTCTGCGTCAAAACAACGGCGGCGTAGGCGCGACCGTTCGATTTCCCCGAAACGGGACGAACGGGATAATTCGGCAAAAAACTTCCCGTATATAGAAACGACGATCGCGCGCTTACGACTTTTATATTTTATAATCTCGTTTCCCGTTGTTATTATTCTATATTACGTGCTCGTATTTCGTCGCCGGTAGTAGTATATCCCAATTCACGTCCCTAAGTCTCGGCTATTATTCGAAAAAAAGAAGTATTTCGAAAACCCATCGTCGTATCAGCTGTTCGTAAAATTATTTAAAATAGGTATTATTTAAAATCGATATAAATTTAGTGTTCGATTAAAGAAACTAAAAAGTATTCCGAATCGGAGTTTTACGACACACCGTTGCAAACACGTAGATACCGATTTGACTAAACGATTAATTTTCCGTTCGGCGATTTGGCGATTTCAGCAAATGTTCTAAATTTCAATTTACTAAAGTCGCGCGGTATTCCGTTATCAGTACGATAACGCAACGGCGAGTTGGAAAACATTTCGAAAATGTTAAGTATACGTCGGCGATAAACGTAAACAAATTGACATTCGGCCAATGAAACGGCACCGTCGTATTAAAACGATTCGGTCTCGGCCAAATAATATATTTTATTTAAAACGACGACGATCGATCGCGATAAATATTCGTTTAATATTTACGTCGCACTTACCACGGTTTACTTAAATTCGGCTTCCTTTGAATATTCATTATGGTCTTCGGCGCGGACCTTTTATTTACGCGTCTACGCCGCTAATATAATAATCGTGGAATATTTGGAAAACCAAGGGCCCCTTTTCGACGTACACGGATCGTGCGCGTTCGGTCGCGGCTCGTTACTACCGTAGTGTCCGCGAGTGTTTTTGTTGTGCCGCGACGCCACCGGGCGAATATATATATATATATTGTTCGTGTCCCCGGGGGGGGGGGGGATGTGGCGTCAAAAAGTGCGCACGCCGTACGAGTTCGAGCCAGTGGCGCGCAAATGAGGAGTATGGGATGGGCCCGGGGAAAGAGTACGCCGGCCGGTCCGGCCCCGTACAAAAGTGAAATTTCCCGAACTACTTAAACGGACGAGGCGTTTCGTCGCGCGATCGCCTGGGACGGACGAAATGAATAACGCGAATAATTCGTTTCGACGAACGGCGGCCCGAACGAAAACGAAACTAGTAACAAAAAACGAACGCTTTCGACGAACGGACAAGTCCGGCCGTTTGCCCAACGTCGGTGTGTTCACCGGCGACGCGAAATTCCTCGGCGAAATATTTTCTTCGATTGTTCGCCGGCCGGCTCGAAATTATATCTCGTTCGCCACGCTCTCGCTCATCCCCACATTAGCCACCATTTATCCGTCGCGTGTAATTGTATCGGTTCGTGGTTTACAAAAAAAAAAACATTTTTTTTTCTCGAAAACGCCGTCGTCGCCCGTCGTCAAATCGGATTAATGGCTTATTAATTATATTTAATTACCGGAAGTCTACGCAGTAAACCTCTCCCGTTATAATCACGCGGCTTCAACTACGAAAAAAACAAACGCCGTGTTTCGATGGTCGATCGGTCACCGTCGCCGTCGAAAAATCGGAACGAAAAAAATCGCGCCGCCGTACTAATTATTTATAGATAACGAACCGTCGATTATCGTCTATATTAGTGGGCTTTTGGGGTCGGAAAACCCGTCGTTCGGTAGACAAAAACGAAAGCGGCCGTATAGGACGGAATTTAAGGTTGACCGTCGTCGTCACCGTCGACATTTTTTTGTACGGTATTACGACGAATTATTTATTTCGTTTCGTCGGGTCCGCGGGGCGTATTATCAAATATTGATACGGGAGCCGGCGGAAACGTTAATTCGAAAGTTTCGCCGCGAAACACGAGCCGCACTCGCCCGATATATTGTAAAAGTTCGGTAGGTCGAGATCGCGCGCGATATAAACCGTTTACGTAGGCACCCGTCATATCGTCTTTGCGGGACGTAAAAGTTCAACGCGTTTTCTGTTTTTTTTCTCGTTCAAACGTCCATCACGCGCAACTAACCTCGAGAAACCATTGTTTATAGGCATACACGCGCAAGTACGAGTTCGGGAGTGTTTCCTCCTTAGTCCCGACGCGTAAAGTACGCCGTACGGAGATGTGGGAGAGTAAGGGGACAAACGAAATCGGTAAATAATAATATCTCCGTCGTCGTCGTCGTCGTCGTTTTTATATATTCCTACCGCCGTCGTTTTTTGTTCCGCGTTGTTTTCTCGTGTTTTACTCAGGCGTTTTATCGCTGACACGGGCCCTACGTCCCCGACGCGACTTATTGCGTACCTATTATATCGTTTCGAAATAACCGCCGACCCGACTCCGTTTTATTGGTTTGTTTCGTCTACACGTTATGTACGTATATAATATAATAAACGCGCGCGTATCTATCGTCCCGTACGCTTTTCGCTTCCCCACTCAGTCGTGTCTCGTTTGTTTCGGGCCCGAACGGGGTGCCTTTATCGAATCGAACGCCACCGTCCTTCTCTTCCCACGCTTCATTCACATTCCGAAACCTCGTTCACAATACATCCGCGCGTCCCGGCGATCGTTATTCCTATACGGTATCGACGGACCGACACACACTTACCCGTACCGCGACGAATTCTAAACGCACGGTACTTGGTCACGTTGAAACGTGAACACGATTACCGCACCGGTGTCTTCAACCGACGTTCAGATTTCGTGTTCGGGTTTCGGTAGTAGTCGGAGTAGCATATTGTGACGACACGCGTGAACGTTCGAATATATTGCGATCGTTTCGGTCCTGGCGACGTCACGCCATTCTGACGATGGTCGCGTGCTGTTTCCCGTAGTTGACGGTTGGGTCGTCCGTGTTCGGGCTTTTTAATTGGGAATATACAACGCGTGAGCGTTATTTCCGAACGTTACGTATTTGTCGTCCGCGAGCAAATCGCCCGGGAACATTGTGACCTCGCGGTATCCTACGTAGCGCGCGTACACGCGCCGTTTACCGTTCCGTATACATACGTACACACGTAGTATGTACACGCCCGGGCGAATATCGAACGTGCGCCCGCGGCGTACCCGCGCTCATTTGTCCGTCCCGGCAAGCACCGCACGTCCGATCCGACAATGGGGTGTACGTTTTGCGTACGTCTACCGGCGCTCCTTTTGAACGGCGCCGTGTGGGCGGCCGTGGCTCTTTGACGGAGAATTTCGCCATATAAAAGGTAGTGTACGCGCCCGTGTGTTTTCGTCGGATCACGTTCGTTCCCGAGTCCCCAAAACGATCGCCGTACGATTTCGCGAATGTGTGTTACGAACAATGCGCACGCGCCACGGTGAAAGACGAACGGGGGACATTAGTGGTGGTCGCGGTGCCAATGGGCGAGGGACGGCCGTTTTAACAGAAACACCGTCAGCGGAATGTTTTTACAATACGTAAAACGTATAAAAGTTACATCGTACCGTGTACCGTGTACAATCGGACGAATGTTTCTTTTTAAAATAATATCGCGCTCCGTCGCGTGAACATAGGGCGTCGCAGTAGACGCATTTCGCCGGATTATCGGTGCTATTCCGAATTGTTTTTTTAACGAAAAGTCGGATACGTTGAAACGGCCGTCACGATTGGGAAGAATTCCGCGAGAGGCGACGACCGACGACGTTGTACGTTGTTCGGTTTTCGTGTCCGCGCCACGGCCGCGTGCGTAAGTGCGCCGTAAATCAACGCGTTTTGAGGGTCGCCGCCGTGAACGTCCCTCCGCGAACACGCTCGCGCCTACACTAAGTATTCGTAACACGCGTGTGTGTGTGTGTGTGTGTGTGTGTGTGTGTGTGTGTGTGTGTAATACACTCGCTCCGTATAAACACACCCTCGCCGCCGACTCGGTTGCGCGTTATATAATATACACGAGACACCTATCGCGTGCGCTTACCGCGCACTGCGCTTTGCCGGCGGTGAGTTATTTTTGTTTTATCGCGCCACCCTCGAAATCTCTACCTTTCACCACGTCCCCCTTCACTGCCACTACCGTCCCACCGGTCTGCAACGAATAAGAAACGCTAGCCCACGAAGGAACCTAAATTGATATATAATTCCCCCGCCGCCGCTGGGAAATAACGACGACGTGGTTGTTGATGGCGAGGGCGTTTCGTATTTATATATACGCTCTCACGTATCTCTGTCGCGCTATATAACCGGCACGAATGTGACGCCTTTTTGTCGACGATGGAGATAATTTCGTACGACAAAAGAACGTTAGAAATTATTCTCTTTTCGACGTCGTTCCGTCTCATTCTATACGCGCTTAACGCGTGTTGTTCCCATTCTGTCGCATTTCGCGGCGTCCGCCGTTGTGTTGCGTACGAATTCCGTTCACTCCGCCCGATTGACGAAAGTTTTCGGCCAATAACCGGCCGGAAATTCCGCGCGTGGCCGTACCGGGATTGCCTATCCGCGAGTGCCGTGTCAACTATGGAAAACCGCGGCAGCGTGTCCGTTTCGCGAAATTACCGAATCGCCGGTACGATCGTTGCGACCGAGTGGGGTGTAATCATATTTGATAAAAACCTTCGGTCGACCACGATCGTTTCGGTAATATTCGTATTTGTTGTTTTTTTTTTTAAATTCGCGTTTCGTAGCGTTATTATCGTTTATTAGGGATTGTCGTGTCGCTTGACATTTTCGTCGACATTCTTCGAAAACAATATATACCCGAATGTACGAAGAACCGGTAGTAGATTGTCGAATAAACTGGGACACACGCCCGAAAGTAAAATACGTATCTGGGACGCTACGAAACTTTTTCGAAGCAAAAAAAGAAAACGATTTATCGGACGTGGTTCGGACCGTTATAGTACATCGGTGGTGGTAATTTGTTCGGGACCCGGTCGGGCTGGGAACGTTTTCGGTGACGCGAAAAACCTCGAGCCGGGCGAGATAATAACGCGTTCGCGAAACCGATAAATCAATAATAATAGCCGAACTATCGGCGGATGGTAATTGTACCGGAAACGCTACCGCGAAATCGTCCAGCCCGCCAATAAAATCGAGCCGCCGACGTCCGGGCGAACCGTACCCTAACAATTGTATATTCCCAACGAACGGACGGCGGCGAATGTTCGGTTTTATTACACCCCGCTCGGTAGACGACGTTGTTCCGGCGTCACCTGTTATATAACAGGAAATTTCGCGCCAGGGTACGACGGTTAAACTCCAATAAGCCGTTTTTATTAATAAGAACTGGCGTTATATTGTCTACCCCACCCGTACGCACCGACGGCCAAACGTCGGCGGTACAGTGTACCGGTTCTTTCGTTCTGTTTAAACGGATTGCGCGCCAACTACGCCGTCAATAACGAGCGGAGAGCGTAATCCTCGGTTATCCAACTCCGACCGTAACGCGAGCGCTCACATTCGTGGACGGTACTCGGAATTCGCTGACCGTTTATTATTTAGAATGTTTCGCGGGCGCGTGTGTGTGATTAGGTACACAATATATGTACGGGCACGTAGTTTTTATACGCGAAAATTCGGGCCGACTAAAAACGGTATAAATTATCATAATTTTCGAACTGTACGAAAAAACAAACGGCGAAAAAATCCACGCGCACGTGCGCGACGTGTAGTGAGAGCGGAGAGAGGTTTCGCGAAATCGCCGGCACTTCGTTTCGTCGTATGGCGGCATGCTATTAGAAATATAAAACGTCATTACGTCGCGAACCCTTTTAATATGTAAATGTTTTTTTATATAGTCGAAAATTATTATCTTTTCGCCCGGCTAAAAGTCGCGTAATTATTATTCGCGGGCATCCGCAGACAACGGCGGCGCTTATAAATAATGCATATCGCCGCGTTTATTTGTATA